>OY747717.1:23332500-23505000 GCA_963556495.2 Valencia hispanica | reverse complement strand
ATTCAAAAATACTTTATTGATCCCAGAGGGAAATTAAGTGTTGGTATAGCTCATATAATTAATTATTTAAGGAGTTGTAGATGATGATGGCTGTGGGCAGGAAGGATTTCCTGTAGCGGTCTGTATTGCAGCGAAACTGAAGAAGCCTCCGACTGAAGACGCTCTGTTGTTGTATGACTGTCTCATGAAGAGGATGCTCAGGGTTGTCCATATATTTTTTGATTTTATGAAGAATCCTTCTTTGCTTTATCATCTCCAGATTTTCCACAGTTGTCCCAAGAACAGAACCACCCTTCTTTATCAGGTTGTTTAGCCTATTTAAATCCCTGGCTCTGATGCTGCTACCCCAACAGATGACGGCTGAAGAGATTACACTCTCCACAACAGACTTGTAGAAGATCTGCAGCATCTTGCTGCAAACCTTGAAGGACCTAAGCTTCCTCAAGAAGTACAGTCTGCTCTGTCCCTTCTTGTGGACGGTTTCACTGTTGCGCCTCCAATCCAGTCTGTTGTCAAGGTGAACTCCGAGGTATTTATATTCCTCAACCACCTCCACTTCTTCTCCCATGATGGAAACAGTGTTTGACTTATCCCTGTTTCTTCTGAAATCTACAATCATCTCCTTTGTTTTGTTCACATTCAAGGTGAGACGATTGTTTCCACACCATGTCACAAAGCGGTCCACCAGCTCTCTGTATTCAGCTTCTTGTCCATCTCTGATACACCCGACAATTGCAGAGTCATCTGAGTATTTCTGCAGATGACAGGTCTCTGATTTGTACTGGAAGTCTGAGGTGTACAGAGTGAAAAGGAATGGTGAGAGTACGGTCCCTTGTGGTACTCCTGTGCTGCTGACCACCTGGTTTGACACACAATTCTTCAGTCTCACAAATTGTGGTCTGTTGGTCAGGTAGTCATTGATCCAGGCGATTGTTGAGGGCTCCACCTGTGTCTTCAGGAGTTTCTGACAAAGCAAATCCGGCTGGATTGTGTTAAATGCACTAGAGAAATCAAAGAACATGATCCTCACAGTGCTGCCTGCTTTGTCCAGATGACAGTGGGTTGGTTGAAGTAGGTGGATGATGGCATCTTCAACTCCAACTCCACAGCGATAAGCAAACTGCAGTGGGTCCTGATACGTTCTTGTTTGCTTACTCATGGGTGCCAACAGGAGTCTCTCCAGGACCTTCATGATGTGGGATGTCAGGGCAACGGGTCTATAGTCATTGATGACTGATGGGTGAGTTATTTTGGGTACTGCAACAAGGCAGGATGTCTTCCACAACACTGGAACCTTCTCCTGAGTTAGGCTAAGGTTGAAGATGTGCTGCAGAATCCCACAGAGCTGCTCTGCACAGGCCTTCAGGACTCTGGGGCTGACACCATCTGGACCTGCAGCCTTGTTCCGGTTCAGTTTCTCCAGCTGCCCCTTCACCTGACTTTTGGAGACAGACAAGTGGGAGGGGGAGGCAAAGGGGGTAGCAGCATTTCCTGACTTGGTTGAAGTCAAACAAAAAAAATGAAGTTAACAAAAACTAATCTCATTGATAAAATGACAGTGATCACGGAAACAAAATGGGCAAGAATTTGTTGAAAAAAATCTAAAAGAAAAAACGAATTAGTACAAATCAGACTTTAAACAGTTTTAAAGATTTTACCATTAATATTATATCAGTGTCATTTGGATTTGCAATGCTAAACTTTATAATAGAACACTTGGAAATTATCCATAGCTCAATCGCCCCTAAATGCCATTAATTAGTAGACTTTTTTTTTTCAATGTCCACAGATTTCTTTTGTTTTGTTGCTTAAGCCATATTTAATTCAATCACTGGTAATGTGATCCTTTAAGCAAATAATTTGCACAGGGCCAGAGCATTGACAAGGACACAGCTGGAATACGAGGGTTGCAGCATTGCGTGTTACACCAGAGGAAGCTGAAGGAACAATCTTACAATCTTAAATTCCAGCTTTAACAAAACACAGGCAGAAAGACAGAAATGAATCAAAATAATGAATGGTACACCTCCTCTGAGCTGATTGCTAAGGCTTTTTTAGATGGGTTGCAAAAAAGGAACACTACAGAATGTCATTACAACCCACTCAATTAACTTAAAACAATGACTCTCTGAAGTAAATGTATCATCTCTGTGATTTCCTCTATTTTTTCTCCTTTTTCTTAGTATTTTCCCCAAAGTAGCTTGTCTTCAAACATTACTAAAGTTAAAATCAGTTCAGTTCAATATAACGCATCCACAGTAGCTATTCTGCTAAGTTATGAGAATATTTTCAGAAACCACACTGTTCCACTTTGCATAACTAGTTATGTATGCACATGAACAATATAATTATTCAGTTGGACTGGATTTAAATTAGCTACCAGTATTGTCTCACACCAGTAACTCTGTATTATTCCCTCACTGCCATGTTGTAAGTCCACAATACAAGATTTTGTACAAGAGTGTTTCTAACACTGTTTCCCACTGCAGCATGTGATGCTTAATTAACTTGTTTTCATTTCCCTTTACCTTTTACTACTGTACTAGAATATATCTTCTTATAAAGATTAGCTTTAGAAAGCAAAGAAAAATAAGTTAGGAAAATGTCCTGCAGCTTGTCTTCAAAGAGTATGATTTGTCATCACGCATGTGACTTTTTTTTTATCAAGGTAGCCCCCCAACATTCTTTTGATGTATGTCATACTAACGGTGATTGATTCCACTCACTTCTGTCATATACTTGCCTACAATTTGCACTGCAATATGCCTCCGTGAAGTTTTTGAACCTGGAGCATAATGGGAAAAGCTTTGGAGCTCACAAACCGTGAACTATCACCTGGTCTTGCAAATAATACTGCTGGTACAAGAACACAGAATGACAATAAATGTATTTTCAACACTAATGAGATAAGTATTCTGATGAAACTATGGAAAGGAGCTATTGCTGCTTGACTGTGTAAGCTCTGAATGCTTCAAAGGGTAACTCATTCGGTAATTTCTTATGCTGTTTTGTCGTTTTTCTCTCATTTAAAGTTATTCACCAAGAGAGTTTGAGGCTGAAATGTAATCAAAGCTAATTTGCTTCTCAGAGGGGAACTATAATAAATGGATTTCAGCTTAACTATACCTCCAATCACTGATCTCATTAATGTTATTGCCAAGCTATAGTTACTATAGCACTAGGATACTTTAATAGACTAAGGGCCTTATTTATTTAAGGTTTGCGGTTGTTAAAATGTGCACAAACCTCACAGCGGGCGGGAACACATGCAGCAGGTGATTTACTAACCAGGCGCAGGCAGGACTGCACCTGTTAGACCTGCAGCAAGATTTGCGAAAACCATTTAGCGCTTTTTGACTTGATGAATATGCAAATATGCAATGTGGCCATTTCTGTCAAGTCGCACAAAATATTGGCAGGAGAATATGCAAATATGTAGGTATTAGATGCGCAGTGTGATTTATTAAACATGAAACTGGTTGTGCCGGCTATTTTAGCGCCTATTTTTACTGCGTCTAAAAGGCATGTCTTAACTTTGCGCCACCACGATTCAACATAGGTTTATTACTGACAACGAAAAATATAATTGACACACATTCAAACCTAATAGTGATTAACACTCTAATGGCCACAAACCTAACAGTTATATCGATTTCCCCCCTTTTTTTTCAAAGACGCTTCATAACGCACTGCACGCAGGTGGAGACGCTCAGCTCATCTGCACCTGCTGTTTTGGTTTTTTTTTGTATCCCCATTAGTTTCCACCTCCTGTGGTCCAATTAATAAAATATAATCATCATCTGCAATACCACAATGACAATAACGTATATGACATTTTACAAACAAATTGCATACATTTCAGATTACACACATAAGCCAGATGTAATTAACTTGTAAATTTTCAACCTTCAATAAAATACCTAAAACCTTCAGGTAGATCCAAAGCTATAATTATGTTTTAATACTTTTTTTAAATAATACATGCTCTTTAGTTCTCTAATATTTTTAGCATGCTTTACTATTGATTTAGTATCACAAGCATATCTAGTACAATGGGTTTATATCTGATCAGAGTACATGAACTCTTTGTAAAATGATTCTGGTTGATCTGTTAGAATAATTTTCTTAATGAATATGAGTACGTTGTACAGCAACTTGGCATTTAGTAGAGGCCATGATAAAGTGCGGTGCATTACAACAACATTAGTAGAATATGGACATCTTAGGACTAAGCGAGCAGCCTTGTTCTGGACAAGCTAGAGCTGGTTTAGAGAGCGGCGTACACAGCACACATTAAGTTAATAATGACTTCACAGGTATATAATTTTTCCCCCTTTTTTTTGCCAAAGACAGATCATGAATCTACTGCGCCTAATCCTTCTCTTTCTGTCTGTGGCCCAGTACATGGGGCAGAAAGGCTGGCACACACAGCAGCGGACGCAAAGTCCTCATTTGAATACTGCTCTTTGCATCTGTTAACATTTTCGCACACAATCTTAGTAGATCAGCCGCAAATCAGGAACACGCCATTCCCGCAGGTTTTTTGCAACGTAGTCAATTTTGTTCTCTTTATTTAAAGTACTGATAAATTGGTTTTTGTCTGAGAATGACTAATGAGACCACTAAATATTGCAGTGTAGAAGTTAAGATGGGAAATAGGGTGTTGTCTACCTACCAATCATAAATTGTTTCATTCATCACCAATTAAACCTGCAGAATCTCATTTCTGCTGATGCTGCTTTGCTCTAATACAAAACTTCTTGAAGGAAAAAAACTGATACAAGCTGCTCTTATATAAATAAATTAGGGTTCCTTTTTTGTCAGTATGCTGATTACTTGGATTCAGTGATATTTTCAAGATGAAACAAGTCCTAAATTCAGCTTGACAAGCAGAGAAGCATTATGTATGAGAATAACTGTTCATATTATGTTTTCTACTCCTCTTTGCAAAAGTCAAAGATTCCTCCTTCCATATTTTGTGGAAAAGTGGAAGGATTCTTTTATTTTGCGTGCAATCCATCATTCGGGGATGAAAAACAACCATTTTCTAATGTGTCAAATATGACAATGGACTGTGTTACTTTTCAGATTTTAATAGAGCAAACTGTGGTCTTCTAGATACATAAAGAGCATGAAATAATTCACCCACACAAGTGTTATTTTGACTGCCTGGTTCAAATATTAGAAAATAGATTAAAAAGGGACATGTTGGCATTTAAATATCAGACATTATGAAAATAAAAATTGTACATGACGCTTAAAAAGATTTACTGTTGAAATGTCATTTGACGCAGTCATACATGAATACAAAAATCAAGAAACACACACTCCCACACACTACTTTAACAAGTGATGCAAATAGTAACCCTGAAACAAGCAGAGCTTAGAGGAGAGAAGAGATGAAAGATTAAACAAAATGACTCCTCTTTTTGCTAATGGTATATGCTATAACCCCAAAATGTTTTTTCAAATCAAGCTTGGGGTTACAAAGTAATTTAATAGTTTCCACCCAGCAGGAAGCCAACATACCAACACTATATTTAAAAACTGATTCTGACAGAAAGACCACACCTTTAGAATGCCAGGTATGTCATGATGTAGAATATCTCCACATTGGCCCCTCAAAGAAAGAAAATGCAGCTGCTCCATTTCAACACATTATTCTTCAATAAGGGCATTTAAATGGGATGACTCTCTAGAACACCGAATGGTCACAAGATGAGAACAATGAAAGAGGTCTGGGGATGGAGTCAAGAAGAATAAGATAGAGTGGAAGAAAGATGCTGAATCCCACTCTGTATCTGCCTGAATCAAAAGGTGCTGCACCTTTATTTCATTTCTTTCATCCCTTTGTTCGTTCACTATAGTTGTTGCTCTCTGTGGTCATGAAGCCTTTTTTCTACAGTGACTACAACAAAGTGGAAATAGAGCTTCAAAACATAGAGATCCTTCATGACTGAGGGGGTTCTCTGTAGACCTCTGCTACCACCTAGAGGTCAGAGTAATAGTGGCATCTCCTCACAATGTGAGACTAATCATCATTAAGCAATTATTTAAGAATATAAACCTTAAATGACTCAGTAGGCAAGTAATATTGTACAAAAAATGCATCTTAAGTTTTTACTTTTATTTTTTTCTTGTTACATGTTTAACTACCTAGCTTTCAATCTGAATTTAAGTGTTGAGGGGGAAAAACATGCTTGATGCTTGACAAGATGTGACACATGATTATGCCTTACCAATCTTTCAAAGCCACCACCGGTGAGACAGAACATGTGTCGCCTTCTTCTTAAATTAGCATAACAGTCCCAGATAGGCAAGTATCTGATATACCTACTTCAGAAGGCTTAACCCTAGCAAGGGAAATCATGGGAGGATGGTGAGAATTGGTTTCTTTGATTCTTCCACAGCTTTAAAACCATGAAGATATTCCATCTTGGGGAAAGGCTCAGCAACCCAGGATACAGATTTACTTGAAAGAGTTTAGCTTGTCTGATAGCAAATTTATGTTCTTCAGTATGGTGCAATAAAACAGGAGGACAAGTCACTCTGTCACCCTGCATACCTCAAACTCAGCTCAAAGTTGGTACATTTCCACATCTCTTGTGATCACAAGTTTTGTTGTCCAATACAGTTATTTGTAGTACTTTTTTATTTATATGTCCAATACATTTTTAATAGGTGAAGCATAGGTTTGAGGAAAGATTACTATAATGCAAGAATTAAGAAAGTAATTGTGTTTTGAGGCTTACTGTAGATGACATAGCAATGATAAACAGGGCTTTGCAGAGACCTTTAGAGCGGCAGGTGCTCAAATTAAAAAAGGGCCAAATAGAGCAAGATTTTAAAACGCGCCAAACTGCTTTGAGAAGGTTGTAGAAATATACTTTTCAAGGTGTACAAGTTGCACTAAATGAGTTCCAGTTAACGACTGGCAAAAAGTATGTTAGCTCAAATATAAAACTACATGAATGCTTTAAAAGCATTAATAGCTCCTCTGTGACATCTTGGTGGGAATTTCTAAAAATGACAGAGTCCTCACTAATCCCATGCACGTTTTTGGGCCCAATCAGACTTTTTGGCACTGGACTTGGCTCTGGATCTTGATTTTTGTGCGCTGTGGGGTGCTGGGGTCGGGCATTTGACTGGGTCAGTCATTCGGCCTAGGTCGGTCGGACCCGCCGATGGACATGCCAGGTAGTGGATGTGGAGGACGGGTGGGTGGGGGCGCTGGGTTCAGTCGCTTGCTGAGCCCTCAGACAGCAGTGTTTGGGGCTGGTGGATGTCTCAACCTGAGTATCTAGTGTCTTTTGTGTTTTGATAGTAGGCCAAATGTCGGGGTGGGTATAGGTCTCCTTCTGGGATGGGACCGAGGGGACCGCCACCTCTTCTATATGTTTGGTGCTTGGTCGGTTCACAAGGGGGTCTGTTTAGCCTTGGTTGGGTGCCTGGTCTTGGCGTTCTGCGGTGTGCAGGATCGGGAGGTGGTAGAGCTCGGTGTCTGGGTGCTGGCTTAGCTTGGCCTGGGGATGCCGTCTGTCTGCTGTAGCTATTAGTGTGGCGCCCCGGCGTGGGGAGACGCTGGGATGTCAGCTGTGGAAGTTGGCCTGGGGTAGCGATGGCGTATGTCGGCTGTCGGCTGGCTGTGGTCCCTTGGCCTGGCGGCGGCGGGGAGTCCCCGCTGGCCAATCCATGATCGGGGTCTTGCTGGGGGGTATGGTGCACCAGGTCTCCGGCCCACCCTGGCGTGGCCAGTTGTCGCCGGGGCCTGTGGGCTCGTCACTGAGGCCCCCCGGCCCCCTGCATTCTAGCAGCTGGATTTTCCCCAGGGGCTTTCCTCTGCTCCTCTCTTGGGGGGTGCGGTCGGCCCTGCTTTGGTCCGCCTGGGGCTCCTAGGCTCTGGGCGTCTGTGGCTGTGTCAATTCTTGGGAGACGGATTGATGGTTCCTCACACCAGCTATCGAACACTCGTATGGAGAAACCTTATATGCACCAGCATGCTAACACACACACATAGGTGTGGGGAATCCGGTGTTTACAAATATATTCTTGGGCTGAGGTTATCATTACTAGATTTTGAATAATCTGGGCCATGAGCTTTTCAGTGACATTGTTGTTGTATTTATATATCCAGATTTGTGTGTTGTGGTTGTATAGTTCTTAGTTCACATTGTTTGGTTTGTTTTGTTAATGTTGCTCCGTTTTTTATTTATTTATTTATTTATTTTTTGTTTTGTTTTTTGCTCCGTCTCTTGTATCGTCATCTCACAATCTCACACTCTTACACTCTTACACTCTCTCTCTTTTTGTTTCCTACCTCTCTCCTTCATCTTCTTTCTTTCTTCCCCCGTGTCCACAACATCAGAAAATAAAACTAACAGCAATCTCTAATGAAGACTTCTCACACATATATATCAAGTGGAGTACTATAGCAAAAGCTGTAATGCTCCACTTGAGAAAGTAAATCTGATGGGCTTCTACTTGGTACTCAGACACCAATTCTGAGTTCCACACTGTCAGATAGGACACAGGGGGGGGGAAAATCGCAAAAAAAAAAAAAAAAATCCATCTCCATCCACCAACGCCCCATGCACTACAGACTGTCCAAGAGTTGGCGGATGCTTTAGTCTAGGTCTGGGAGGAGATCCCTCAGGAGACCATCCGCCACCTCATCAAGAGGATGCCCAGGCATTGTAGGGAGGTCATACAGGCATGTAGAGGCCACATACACTACTGAGCCTCATTTTGACTTGTTTTAAGGACATTACATCAAAGTTGGATCAGCCTGTAGTGTGTTTTTCACTTCAATTTTGAGTGTGATTCCACATCCAGACCTCTATGGGTTGATAAATTTTATTTCCATTGATAAGTTTTGTGTGATTTTGTTGTCAGCACATTCAACTATGTAAAGAACAAAGTATTTGATAAGAATATTTCATTCATTCAGATCTAGGGCGTGTTATTTTAGTGTTCACTTTATTTTTTTGAGCAGTGTATTTGTATATCTATTTGTGGGTTGTGGTTGTGTAGTTCTCTGTTCGCATTGTTTGATTTGGTTTGTCATTGCTGTTATTTCTTTCTGCTCTCACTGCCGACCTGCAGGTGTGGAGGCGGACTGGGATGTTTCCTATGCTAACTAACAAACAAGCAGAAAAACACTGGCGAAAGCGTTACCTTAACAAAATTGAACAAAATTTAATTTTGTTCCACTAATGTTTTTTGTTTGTTTGTTTTATTTATTTTTTTTATAGAACTGGCATGGTGTGTTGTCTCCAGGATAAACTAGATAAAAAAAATTTTTTTTTAATTATTCATCCACTTAACTTTAAAGTTTTGTTGGGGAAAATTGTTACTCAGTGATTATAAGTTTTCAATTTATAAAACATTTAGAAATTAGGACAGTTTTAAAACATTTCCGTGGTTTCACCATGAGATTTCTAAAAATGATGTTGAATAATTATGCTGAAATATAATTTGCATTTCTTGGTTTTTCATTTACTTTTCTTTGTTTCTCTGGCAAGAAAACCCTGGGCAATGCATTTTAGAGAAAGAACAATGCAAGCACGCTTGTGTTTCATCCTTGGAAAAACAACAAGGTTTGATTTTAACTGAAGATGTCATCACAAGTAAAGCTAGATAAACCTTTAAAATAATTACTGCAGGCTTTGGTGAGTTAAAGCCTCTTAGATTTAGAGACAGGAAATCCGTAGTGACCACTGGGATCAGGGATTAAGAGGCCCACTATTCACAGAGCTGGCAACAAACAAAGCCGAAGAACAAAGCATCAGTTAGCAAACTGTGAACAATTAAATGCTATCCTGGATAGTTTTGCTATACAGAAATGCGGGGACACATGAATTTCCACTTGCACTGTAAAACTGTATGTGTGGGTGCGTGCGCGCGCGTGTGTGTGTGTATATATCATAGGCAGATTTACAGTGAACACACCCTTTTATTTATTTATTTTTTCCTGGCAGCAGGGAGACAGCTCCAATGGCTCAAATAATGTCAAAGTAGCGTATAATCTCTGGAACAGCTGTGGCTGGAGATAAAACCTTAATCAGGTGAAGGGAGCTCCATAATATAATAACCTGAAGCTGCATACTCTCTGCAGGTACAATACACCACTACTAGATAATCTTAGACTTGTCACTTACTTACTTATATCAACATCATGGGTTATTGAGTGACTTGAGTCTTAGAAAACAGCATTAATTTTGTAGAACTGTCAAATATAAATGTTAAAATTTGTTATAAAAGTGGACTGAAATGGAATTTACTTTGAATGAAATAACATGGTCAGGCTCTTTTCTAGTGAGAGTTGGACTCAGCCAAGGTTGCCTTTTGTCACCGATCCTGTTCATAACTTTTATAGACAGGATTTCTAGGCGCAACCAAGATGTTGAGGGGATCCGTGTTGGTGGCCTAAGGATAAGGTCTCTGCGTTTTGCAGATGATGTGATCCTGTTGGCTTCACCAGTTGATTTACAGCCTTCGTTGGATCGGTTTACAGCCGAGTGTGAAGCAGCTGGGATGAGAATCAGCTCCTCCAAATCCGAGACCATGGACTTGAGCTGGAAAAGGGTAGAGTGCCTTCTCCGGATCGGGGATGGGGTCCTGCCCCAGGTGGAGGAGTTTAAGTATCTGAGGGCCCCTGGTCCTCGTCAACTCATGTGTGGTTGAGTTCTGGAGTAGTTATAGACTTGAAATACTCTTTCCGGAAAGACCAGAGAGGAGCCCAACCTCAACCTCTGTGCTGGCAAGAGAGAGAAATGGGCAGACTCTGGCATTTTTTAAAAGATGATAAAATCCTATTTTGGTTGTATTTTTGATATGAGGAATAAAATTGAGCTCAGAGTCAAAAATGACACCCGGATTTCCTACACAATGAGAAGGTCTAAGATTTTGCAGTTCTGTTAAAATAATAATAAAATAATAATATCTCTCTTGTCTTCAGGACCAATGATTAAAACTTAAGTTTTGTCCTGGTTAAGCTTTAAGAAGTTCTCAGCCATGCATGACTTGATATCTAAAATACAATTTAAAAGTACATTTACTGGCTCAACGTCATCAGGAGACAATGCAATAACTGTTGAAAACAATGCCGTGCCTGCTGATGACATCACCTAGTGGCAGCATGTAGAGATTAAAAAGTTTTGGGCCTAAAATTTGTCCTTGGGGAACACCACACTTAATGTCATGGGTTCCTGAGGGGTAACTATCCATACTTACAAAAAATGTTCAATCTGTGAGATAGGAGTTAAACCACTTTAAATCAGTAGCTGGGAGACCCACCAGAATTCTGAGTCTATGCAATAAAATGTGGTGTTCAACTGTGTCAAAAGCTGCGCTTAGATCCAGTAGAGCAAAAACTGAAATTTTCTGTGAATCCAAGTTGGACCTGAGGTCATTAACAATCTTTAGAAGAAATGGTTCAGTACTGTGGTTTTTCCTAAAACCAGATTGATATTTTTCTAAAATACTGTGTTCTTTTAAAAACCCATTAAGCTGAATAAAAACAACTTTTGATATAATTTTGCATAAATAGGGTAGTACAGATAACGATTTCAAACTGGTGCCATTAATGAAGGGAACGAGTGGAGGATAGAAGAGCTTCTTAAAGAAGTAATAGGTCTGTGAAGACCAGAATTCTTGCTTGTTTGTAGGTGCCTCTAAAACAAGTCCTCTGAAACATTCTGGTAGACTGATGCGGTGACCTTGGATTTAAGAAAGCAGAGACATTGCACCCCAAGTCATGACTGAATGTGGATATTTCACACTGGACCTCAAGCAGCTTGGGTTCTGTTCCTCACCCATCTTCTTCCTCACCTCCATTAATTCCCAAATGAAAGGCACACTTTACTTTCATCGGAAAAGAGGACCTTGGACCACTGGCCAACAGTCCAGTCCTTATTCTCCTTGGCCCAGTTGAGACGCTTCCTACGTTGGCTCAGGCTCAGAAGTGGTTTGACCCGAGGAACCCGACAGTTGTACCCTATCCACTCTTTCTGGATCTCTGCCAGATACATAAATCTTCTCTGTTTGATAATCCACTGAAGCCTATGGTCATGCTGCTGCATCTGCTCCTGCCACATTTTGCCCTTCCACTAGACTTTCCATTGATATGCTTGGAGACAGCATAGACTCTGTGAACAGCCAGCCTCCTTAGCTATGAACGTTTGTGGCTTAGCCATCCTATGGAGGGTATCAATGGTGGTCTTCTGGGCAGTTGTCAGGTCTGCAGTCTTCCCCATAATGAACCTAACCGAGACAATTGAATCAAAGTTGTACAGTATTCTGATTGATTTGATGTGACCCTAATTTCTTTCTGCAAAAACAGGGCAAGTAAATTGTGATTTCTTCACAGTATTTAAATTTTTTGAATTCCTGTTTTTGTGCGTTTTATGAGTTGGAAGCCCAAATTATGTAAAAATAAACATCTAAATACTTGAAATTGTTGAAGGTGTGGGCCCTGAATCTATAAACTATGGATGTTAAATGTTTTGAATGTAATTATGGAAATAATAATAATAATACAAATAAATAAACTTTTCCATGCTATTCAAATTTTTTGGAAAAGGTCTGTATATATTTTCAAAGCCAGTAATTTCATACTGATCAGCAGGAGCCAGAAACATTGAAAATTCACAAATAGATACATTGAAAAGGGTGTAGACAGCACAGAGGATAGAGAAATAAATGTAAACAATGAATAATCTCAAACTAAGGCACATTTGCTTCACAAATATTTTATTATCAGCAAAGATGCCATGCTTCTACGTCACATACAATCTGGAGTTATGCTGAATGAAAGCTGGTGAATGGTTGTACTCCAAAAAATTAAAGACAGCAACTTTTTCTTCTACCTCAGTTGCAAATTTATTGATTTTTTTTGCTGGACTTTTTTCTGCATATAATGTGATATGCTTTGTGAATCCAGACAATGCAACTAAAACATGCACAGAGAATTAAGGAAATTGTATAGTTTCGTGAATTCTACCATCAGTGTGCAATATCAAACAGCATGTGCACACTGTGGTTATGAAGAGTGAAAAAGCATAAGATAGAATTCCAGTCATATTGTGCATGCATTTTTATGTACACATTTTGAAAAATAAATAGAACTATATAAATGAAGGAAAGTACAATGATTAACATAATTTAGATATCAAGAATTTTCGACCTATATGATGAAGTGAGTTATTTCATATCCCTTTAACACATATTTTAGAAGAATTTAATTCAGCTTCAGTTCAGTTTCTTTATATAGGGCCAATTCAGAACATGTCATCTCAAGGCACTTTTCAAGAAAAGAAATTTCAATTTAGTCATACATACATGCCAATTAATTCTTCAGTTGATTATTTAAATTAGTTTAAAAGTTTTCAATCAAAAAAACCTACCAGATTGCATTGACTCAATGACTTGCGGTATTATCTGATTGTGGGAAAGATCCTGTGGGAACAGTGTAAACACAAAAAACATAGACCAATTAGATTTTTGAGATCTCAAAAATTTAGACAACTCAATAGATTATCATAGGATGAAAAAAACAGTGATGGATCCTAATTCTTAGGAAAAATTGCATTTGGAGGAAAATATAGAAAGATTTTTGAGAAGCTATTTAAATGACCCTGTGCTAAAATTCAAAGCAGAGTGGACACTGCGGCATTTCCAGATGAGCACTGTAAAGGCAGACAAAATTGGTGTTGCTGTAAAAACTCTGATCGAGGAGGCTAATCTCTGACTTCTGTTTGAGAGGTTGCATTAAATATGAACCCCCGAGCAATCACAAAAGCTAATGTGGCGTGATAAATCCAGATTTATTCTGTTTAGCTGTTATGTAAGCTTCAGAGTAAGTGGATGTGGTGGATGAAGTGATGCAATAAGTATGCCTGGTACCAACTATAATCCTGCAGTGGGAGTGTTATGATCTGTGGTTGCTTTAGCTCAGATCATCTTCTTTTCATTAGGTTATGTTACTAAAGAAGTAGTATATAATTGATTTATATTGTATAAGTATTGAGTAATTAATTTTGTTTTGATATTTCCTGTTGGAAGTATCCTTGTAATTACACAGCATAACAGCGAGGAAATGTCCGAGGTAAGTTACGTTTATTTTGTTCTGAAATTATCCAAAGTAATTTATCACAGTGTTTAGTTGAAGAGACATTTATATGATCATTAATATGAAGCCACAGCTAACATGGATATTATTATGAGCCATTAACAGCCCATAATCCATGGTTGTCACTGGCTAATAAGAAAGTGCATCATTTCACAGCAAACCATACATAGCAGCTCATTATCTGCCAGAGCTGCAGTCTGTAGTTCACATAGGCTAACGACTTTCCTTTCAAACTTCATACATGTTAAATAAACTCAGTCTCAGACTAGGAGCCCCAGTCCTTTCTGAAGTCTTCATAGAGACGCATTTCTTGGCAAAACTGGAAGTGACCAAACTTTGATGCACTTTACTGTACTCACCCAGAAGTTTCTGTCCCATGTCTTCAGCCATGAGTAGCTGTTGATTCTATAACTGTATAAGCCAAAAAAATTCAAATTCATTGCATCTAACCAAAAAGCCTTCCACGTGTTTGCTGTGTCTGCCTCGTGGCTTGTTGTGAACTGAACCTCTTATGGCTTTCTGTCAACAACTGCTTTTTTCAGGTTGTCCTTACAAAATGGCCAGATTTGTAGAGTGCTGTCTTTTAGGTAGATTACCCTGTTTCAGATCAGTTAGGATCTCTGCAGCTCCTCCAGAATTACCATGAGCATCTTGACTTGTTCTCTTGTTGATGTGCTCCTTGTTCAGTTTAGTTGGACAGCTATGTCATGGTAGGCCTGCCACTTTGCTGCAGTTACAGCTGAATTTCCCCTTTGTGGGACAGTAAATGATTATTCTATTTTATTGTGCTATACCCTTCCAATTTTCAGAATATGGAGTGAACAGTGGTCTGTGAGGGTTTCAAAATTTGGGGAATATTTTGAATAACCCAACCCTCCTTTAAACATTTCTACCCTTTCTTTCTTCAAACTTTTCCAAACTTGTATTCCTTGGTCTCTATGATGCTGCTGGTTTACTATTGTCCTCGGACAAACTTTTGAGTACTTTACATAACTGCAGTAATACTGAAGCTAAATTATCAAATTGAAAGGGGCAAATACATTAAACGTTACACTCCTACTAAACTTTGTTATTCTGTCACATAAAATCCCATTTTGTGGTTGTGAAAAAGTCTAAAAATGTTTAGGGGTGTGACCACTATTAGAATGCCCTCGAACTATGATCTAATTCACTAAATAAGAGTATGTACATGCAGATAGCAATAATAAATTGTGTTACTTGTTATGATCATTTCTGACTATCTGTTTGCCCATAGAGCAGTAATCTGTGAATTGTTAACTTTAGATTGTGAAGACAAGGAATATGTAGAGCAGATGAATATGCAAAGAGCAGACATACTGCTATAATTCACTTATTGCATGCAAATACTCTCTTGCCTCCAAAAATGTCATGACCAAAACAAGGTCACACTCTGTAATATTTAGTTGGACTATCTTTATCTTTAATTATGGCACACATTCACTGTGTCATTGTTTCCATAACTTTCTGTAATGTCACAAGATTAATTTACATTCAGCGTTGCATTATTTTTTTCTCGAAGATCTTTTTTTGAAGATTGGAGAGTCTGAACCTCCGCAGTCTTTTTAAGGACATCACAAAGAGTCTCAACAAGGTTAAGGTTTGGACTCTGGTGGCCAATCCATGTGTGAAAATTATGTCTCTTTCTCCCTGAACCACTCTTCACTATTTGAGCCCTATAAATCCTGACCCTGTAAAATCAGGGAAGAAAAAAATAAAATTTATGGAATAAAGTGGTCATTCAATATATCCAGGTAGTCAGCTGGCATCATTATTTGAGCACATAATGTTGCTGAATGTAGACCTGACCAACTGCAGCAACCACAGATCATAGCACTGCCTCCAAATGCTTTTACCGTACACACTAGGCATGATGGGTGTATCGCTTCATCTGCCTCTTTTCTAACCCCGATGTGTCTATCAATCTGAAACAGGGAAAATTTAGACTCATCAGAAAACATAACCTTACATTGTTCCAGAGTCCAGTCTTTATGCTCCTTTGCAAATGAAAGTGTTTTTCTCCAGTTAGCCCCAGTGATGAATGGTTATCCTATGGCTACACAGCTAGTAATAGAATAGAATAGAATAATCATTTTTTGTCCCACAGAGGGGAAATTCAGCTGTAACAGCAGCAAAGTGACAAGTAGGAGAAGTATTTAGATTCACACAAGAAATGTATAAAACAGAATTAGAAATAATATGCACATTAAACACAACATTACAAAACCAAAGTAGTGTTCAGTTGCTAAAAATAAAGTGGCATACTCAGATTATAATGTGCAACAGAGTAGGATAATTTAAAAACCAAAAATATTCTCAGAATGGAGTTAACGTGTTAACTTAGGTTCGGGAGCATGACCACGCCTCAGTCCCGTTCTATACATATTATCTATACAAACTCAACGCAGCTGGCTCCCCAGGCCTCCAACGCCTCTCATTTCCTAGGGGGCAATATAAACTCAGGCTGCCTAGCGTTCCAAGTCTGTCTTGTTCGTTTTGCACCGGTCAGACATCTCCGCACCTTTTTTACCTGCTTGCTTGCGCGTGCTTACGCCTTGCCTCCGTCATTAAGTCCGGTTTCCCAACATGGACATCCTCACTGTCTCTATCGATCCGTCCGAGTCGGATGAGGAGCTTTTCCACTGTGACCTCCGCTGGGCCGTCAGCCCCGTCTGTGCTGCGTCAGGTTTCCCACTGCGTCAGGCTCTCATGGGCCTAGAGAGACTCCGGCCCGTCTTCCTGGCTCTCTTGGGTGGATCTTTTTCCCCCACCTCCAGCCTCCGTGTCTCGTAGCGGCCGCCCTCGCAGCCACTCTGGCCGGCCTACTCCTTTTCCCTTTTCCACTTCCCCGCCCTAGGCTTTTTTGTTGCACCTCGAAGCCTCGCCTCAGCGCTCTCCCACTGCCGCTTCAGGCCGCTCAGTCCGGGCTCTCCCTCCATCTCCTCCCCACCTACGTCAGGCTCCTGTGCCTCACCCCAGGGCCTCGCCTCGCCCCGAGCTCTTCGCTCTCCTCTCTTGGCGGCGCGCCGCTCAGACATGTCCGAGCGGACCATAGCGCGGCTGGGAAAAAGGCATCCATTTCAGCCAAATCCTGCCTCTTTAGGCTTCTTTTCCTGGCTTTCCCATCTCATCCGTCCACCTCCTACTCCCGTCTGGGGCTTCCTGTTTCTGCTGGGGATCCATTTCCTTCCGGGGGCAGATCCCTCTGCTACGCAGTTCCCCCACCTGTCGTCTCCGGCCTGGCGCCCACAGCTCCTCCTACTGGGAGCCAGCTTTCATGTCCTCCGGTGCCTTTTTCCGTCAATCTTTGACTTTGCTTCCTTCATTACCAGTTTCTTCTCCTCCCTGTCCACTCAGGCCACACCTTCTCCCCACACATACTTCCCACTATCCCCTTGTTCCTCCTTCTACCCTCCCCCCTTCCATTTCTTCAGGCAGGGCCCCACCGTCTCCAGTCGCTCAGCAGGCCGCCCCAGCTCCTTTTTCTCGTTCCTCCACCGGTCTGACCCCCCTCCCCTCTCACCCCGACCCGTCCCTTCCTCCCCCGATTCCCCCCGTCTTCATCCCCGCTTCCAATAATTCTTTGTCCGCAGCCGTTCCTCCCCCTCCGGCCTCCCTCTACCATCCTTCTCCGGTCTCCCCCACTCTCCGTCAACAGATCCTTCAAGGTAATTATGTTGATTTGGCTCACTCCAGCCCTCTCTCAGCCTCTCTGGTCAGCCCAGGGAGCTGCAGACCAGCCTGGGGCCCATGCAGCTAAGCTCCGCCCTCAGCTCCCGCTCAAGGGACCTCACCCCCGTTGAGTGTGCCCTGGCCTTTCCCTTTACAGGGACACTGTCTCCTCAGTTTTCCCCGAACGGCAGCCCGAGCTAGACGACTACTTGTCAATCGTTCTCGATATGGCTCTCCGGTTCAGGGGGACATGGTTTTATCAGTATCACACCCTCTTTTCCTCCCAGGCAGCGGGTCGGCTCGCCCAGTATAATCAGGGGACCCACTGGGGTGCTCCGGATTCTGAGTTGCACTGCTGCATCTTCACGGCTCGGGCTTCGGTACCCTGCAGGCTCTGCGGCGCTCCCTCCCACCCCGCCACAGCATGCACCTTAGTCACCCCTCTTCGTCCTCGGGGCTCTGCAGCCCGAAGCTTGACGGCCAACCACCTGTCCGTCACCGCCCCTCTCTCTACAGTCATCCCTAGACCCTTTCCGACCCAGTCCAGACCCAGTGCCCCGGTTTCGCGGGCACTGGGTCTATTCTCTCCTCCTAAAGAAGGTTAAGGAAGGATTCATGATCGGCCCCTTTCACCCGCCCTTTTCTAGTCTTCCAGGTCAGTACCTTGGGCGTCACTACCTGAAAGTACTTTGGTAAGAAGCGACTGATCATAGACCTGTCTGCTCCCCATGGCTCCTTGTTGCCCAGCATAAACAGCCTCATCCCCTTCCCCGACTTTTCTATGCAGTATGCCATGGTCGACCATGCCATCAGCCTTATCCGTCTGGCGGGCCTGGGCACATGGCTCTCTAAGGCAAATCATCACCAGCACTTTTGAGGTCCTGCCCCTTCACCCGGACTTCTGGCGCTTCTTTGGAATTTACTGGAAGGGGGCTTACTACTTCGCCGTTCGGCTCAGCTGCAGAAGCAGCCCCAAGATATTGAATTCCCTTGCCGAAGCAATGTGCTAGGTCTTGCTCAAAACCTACCGTCTACCCTACATCCTTCATCTCCTGGATGACTTCTTGGTCATCACCCCCACTTCGTCTCCTCCTCGTTCTGGGGTCCACGCCCTCACCGAGGCCTTATCTGACATCAGAGTCCCTCTTTCAGAGGGGAAGACGGTGGGTCCCCTCACCTCTCTGGAGTTCCTGGGCATCACCCTTGACTTATCTTATCTTTCTTTTCAGACATCTTTGCCGCTGGAGAAGGTTCACCGGATCTCTCTGATCCTCTCTAACTTCCTGATTACGGACTCATGCTCTAAGCAACAGCTCCTGTTGCTTCTGGGTCATGTCAACAATGCCATTCGCATCATCCCCCAGGGACAGTCCTTCATATCCCACCTTCTGTTCACCGCCGCCAGCATTCCATCTCTCCATGGCCGGCTCATCATTGATGAGCCGTGTTGGATGGAAATGCAGCTTTGGCGTGATTTTCTCTCTTCATGGAATGGTATTTCTTTGTTCTATAATGATTCCATCTCCCATCCAGATGATATCCAGGTCTACACAGACGGGGCTCCTTATGCGGGTTGCGTTGGCTACTATGGCGGGAGGTGGTTTGCGTCAGACTGGCCCTCGGAGTTCATTTCCTTGCGGCTCCAGTCTTCTTCCTCCGCTCTCCACGAGCTATATCCCATAGTGGTCGCTGCCCTTCTTTGGGGACACAAATGGTCTTAACACTCCACTCTCATCCACTCAGATAACGCTGCCATCGTAGATATTTTAAACAAAGGTCGGTCACGCTCTCCTTCAATCATGCAGTTCATCTGCAGACTCACCCACATATCAGGCCAACATCAATTCCTGCTCCGCGCCGCTCATGTTCCAGGCCACCAAAATCGTATTGCTAATTCTGTCTCGTTTCTCTTTTCAGAAATTCAGATCCTTGGAGCCAGCTGCAGACCTCAATCCAACTCCAGTCCCTCCGTTTTCAGCCACAATCATCAACTAAGTCCTCAGCTTCACGACCTCACCATCTCATCTCAGAACTCCATCCTCAACAGTCTCGCCCCCCGCACCCTCTCAGCATACCTGTCAGGGTGGAACGTCTTCAAAGTCTTTCACGTAACGTATGGTTTACCTTTCCCTTCTCTCAAACCCATGTCAATTTGTCAGTTCATCACTCACTCACACTCATCACAAAAAAATGTTGCGCAGCTACCATGCAATCTTATCTTTCCGGTATCAGTTTCTTCATAAACCTGGAAACAGGTAGCCCCTGTCCAGCCCTCAAACATAGCCTTGTGATAATGTTACTGAAAGGGTTCAAAAAACAAGAACCATCTACGTTTACCCACCGCTTACCACTCACCTCTTACCTTCTTAGCCGTTGTATCCACACGCTCCGCTCCAGCTACTCATCTCCTTCAGTCAACTTAACACTTGAGTCCATGTTCTTGCTTGCTTACTTTGACTTCCTGCGCTGGTCCGAGATCGCCCCAACCTCACCTAGTCATGACCCCTCAATACATCCCCGTCTCTCAGACATCTCGATCCACGGCCAGGACACCCTCATCTTCACCCTCGGCCGAAGTAAAACCGATCAGCTCGACGAACCCGTTGTGGGTCTGCACCTGCGGATGTCTAGCACCAACTCTTTGGTTTTCCCTGCATTGATCAGGAAGCGGTTTTGCTGGCACCAGTTCACAAAGTCCTGAGTCCACTGTCTGTACACTTGAGTCGTCCTTACCTGTGATGAGGCCGACAATGTCAGAGTCATCAGAGAACTTCTGAAGGTGGCAGCGTGGGGAGTTGACAGAGAAGCCTGCAGTGTAGAGGGTGAAGATGAACAGTGCCTGCCCAGTTCCCTGTGGGGCCCCCAAACCGCAGACCATCCAGTCGGAGACACAGCCCTGTGTCCTCACCTACTGTGGGCGTCCTGTGAAGTAGTCCAGTATCCACTGAGACATGTGGTGTCCCAATCCCTTGAATTCCCTTTGCATTGTGCATGTGGAAATGCTCTTACTTTTCACTGTAAACCATAAGCTTGAGTTCTATTGTTGTTTGTCTTTGATTTGATTTCACCAAACATTTAAGCGATTTCAGATCACGTTCATTCAGAAATTTTTTCCGACCACAATTTTTTTAAGACAGTTGTTCCCAACTTTCCTTCCAGTTTTTAATAATGCGTTGGACTGTTCTTGTTACAATTTGAGTAGTTTCTGAAACCTTAGATCCTTTCTCAGATTGATGCATGTCAATGATTTGACCTCACTTTAAAAGACAAACATCTTTTCCACAACCACGGGATGTGTCTTTCCACATGGCTGTTTAAAAAAACGTGAAGATTCTTACTGCATCATTTGGGGTAAAAAAACATATTGCCAGCTGAAAAATAATCGGCGGGGAAGTTATTATCCAATGGGAGGCCCTTACCCATTTGCTTAGTTAAATTCATGCGGCAACTTTTTCTTTCTTTTCTTTCAGTGTATAATGTTCTTTTGCTATGTCAAATGTTTGGAAATGCTAAAAAAAAAACACAGTTTATTTAAATTTTTTATCAAGGCACAAAAAGGGAAAAAATAAACAAAAAGAGAGTCTGTAATCAGAGTACAGAAAGTTCCATTAAGGCTGCACTAATTCTGTTAGAATTAGTGCATATGGTTAATTGTTTGTTTTAGAAGTGTGTAAAAGATGATAGTTTTTTTTTACACAAGTACGTGAAACGGGTTCCTTTATTAAAAGATAATAGTTTTTTTTTTAAACAAGTACGTGAAACAGGTTCCTGTATTTCAATTAAAAAAGCAATTTAACTTTTAATTCTATTAAAAAGACATCAGCGTAAAGGGTAAATGAATAACAGCTTGGACTAGAAGACTTGAGTGCTTTTTAAATGGCAAAATATGTCATAAATAACAGGCAGGTAACAGTTATATTAATATAGAAGAAATTTAACCATCAGTGAAGATATAAATGCACATGTAAGAGTTGAGCTCATCAAAAACTACAAAGGTGGAATAAAGTGCTGTGCTCAAATGACTCATCCGTTACCAGAATCTCGGCAAGTGGGCGATTGTGTGCAAGCTGCGCATAAGAACATTACAAGCCTGAATGCTTGACCCCAGTGGCAAGAGGATTTGCTTTATTAGTAACGGTGTAGGAAGCATTTTGCTGGCAAGGTTTGAATATACCTGTTTGTTAAAGGAAAAGGTCACGACAAATCAAAATATTTAATTTTAATCTGTCGTGATCCTTGTGGTTGAACACAAAATTAAAATTGCCACATAAGTGACACCCCTTAAAGCCAACAGACTGGTATGGGGAGATTTTTGACGGAAGTGTATCACACAGTGCCCCTTAAAATAATGATGAAACACAGAGAGATTAAATCTTTGTCATGACAATAATTTATTTTTTTGAGAGATTCAGATATTTTTAGCCTAAATGTTCTAATGCTTTGACAGGAAAAGTTGTTGAGCCGAGCTGGGAAAGTTGTGTGTTTCCAATTGCAGTATTTGATTTGGATTGATCTGTTGTTACCAATTGGAGAAACTCTACATATCAAAATAAAAACTTGCATAAATGTACCATCTACATAGTCATCAAACTCTGAGAGACTAGAAGTACTGCACATTTTTACCATTGAAATGACAAAAGGGTTTCTCAAACGTTGCACCAATGACCTAATTAAATCATTTCTTAATCTTATGCTAGACTATGCAGACCAGGGCCGCCGCTGTCCATACGCAAAGTACGAAGAGCGCGTAGGACCCCAAGTACCTGGCGGGGGCCTCCAAAAAGGGTTTTCAAAGAAATGTCATGAAAATTATTACATTAGCCTGCATATAATACATAAATTTGTTATAACAGGCCCACCATTGTTTTTTCCTAATTGTGTAACTTATCACTCACAATTCGGGCAAATTAAATGTTTTTATCTAATTTATAAAAAGAGCCCCCCGCCTCCATGACTCTAATGGTACAGCCCTCAAAACATTTTGCATCCAAAGGTTTTCCAGGCTACTCTGTTGTTGAATGGCTAATGATATCAGGTAAGAAGAGACAACACGAATCTGGAGCTGAAAAAAGAAAGAAGAAAAAACAAAGAGATGATGCCCCTGCATCTTTTGGTGGTAAGTTCATGTTTTTATAGGCTGTCTAGGATGTAACCCACATCACCCTCATGTATAAACGGGTTCACAAATAATAACAATAACTACAGGAAATGACAATAAGTAGGCCTAGATAAATGCCAATGTTTGTGACAGTTCATATGGTTAATTGTTTGTTTTAGAAGTGTGTAAAAGATGATAGTTTTTTTTAAAACAAGTACGTGAAACAAACCGAGTATGTGAAGCACCCCCACGCGGCAGCAGGTGAGTGAGAGACAAACGGGAGGAGAAGCGGTTTGAAGCTAAAGCTAAACACGGCGTTTAAACATGATTTCTGCAGGTAAAAGCAATACTTTTCCAGTCAGCATTGATCCCCTGGGACCGCCAGGACTTTAAACATCTAACCTAGGATGGTTTTGGTGAGATGTCTTTTAGTTATATCTTATTTTCGGAAATGTATATGACAAGTTTACAAGCTAATTAAGCCTCAAACTCCGTCTGTAAAACAGGAAAAGACTTGATTACTTGAGTAAATAACTTTACTTAATATATCTATGTTAAACCCCTTGTGTTTTTTCCTGACATTATAAGCCTGTATTTGGCGTCAATCAGCTGTTTTTGTTTGTGAAGTTTAACGCAGACATGAAAGCTGCCGCCTCGTTAAGTTGGCCAGTGTTAGAGATTTTATTTTTCTTCTTTTGTTTGAGAATTTTATGTAAATGCATTTGAGTTAAACAAACTTTTCTGCATGGTCTGTCATGCAGGCCAGGTTTTTTTTTTTACAATAATTTGATTGAAAGTACAGAAGCAACTTTAACCTGAAGGTTACAAAGAAAGATGTCGTGAGTAACAAACTCAAGTTTTTGCATGAATGTGAACTGTATGTTACGTGTTTATATGTTCAGCAAATTACCGGCTGTTAATTTACTGAGCAGGATTTTCAAATTAATATGAAAATCCTGACTTTGATCTCTGATTTTAAAGGGGCTATATGTAATTTTCTGAAATTTAAACTCGCGACATGTGGCCAAAAACGGAACTGCTCTTCCTTTCTGCTTGCTCCCGCAGCGCCCGCTCGTGCGCCGGTCGCTCTCAATCTTCTATCTTTTTCGGGCATTTGTCAGGGGATTAACTTTCTTAGTCTTATGTGGAGTTACTGTTGGTGTCAGAGTTGTCCTGGGTCTCTTCTGTGTATTTGCACTGTGAGCTGACAAGGTGTCATTATGCTCATCAGGAGATGTTTGAGTCATAAATGGTCAAATAAAAAGGCTATTGTTATGTTTATTTTGGGGAAAAAGTTGCATATAGCCTCTTTAATTGCACTACCACTCCTCCAAACCGAGAACTGGTCCAGTAGTTCCTAATTCTCTGTATTACAGTGATGTAAGTGCAACAATAACTTTTTATCCTAGATTTGTTGAGTCTTGAAAAATGTCCTCCTAAGTGTTTTGGCAGAACAAAAAAAACAATATTATTGATTTCAACGTTAGCATACACGTTAGCATACAGCCAATGTCAAACCCGTAGCCTGCACAAAAGACCATAGCTACTAACAGGACCAGGACTATACCTGACGGGCATTATATATTAGCTACTGCTGTTGTTGCACTTTATTTTGTTTTTTGTTTTCTGCTGTGTATTACTTAATATCTAAATGTTCGTGTTCATATGTTTATTTAATGCCAATTTGAAAATAAATAGCAACAGGTTAAGCAAGAACTCGCGTTTTGTCTGTGTTTGTGTTTGGAGGGGGGCCTCCCTGGCCAATTATGCTTAGGGCCTCCAAAAGCCTAGCAGTGGCCCTGATGCAGACCGTTTTTCTGCACTGATATAGATTAATTTATCTTGGCATGAAAAATGCTCAGAATAGCTCCAAATATTACACCAGCTCTGAGCTAATAATTATTTGTTTACCAAATGATTTGGTGATCTTTTTAGGGCATTAACTTGCAGTGTAGCTGCGTTGAATTAGGGTTTATACCAAGACCACCTTCTCCAAACATTCTCACTACGGTTGTTTTGGTCTGCAGGCTAGTGTGATTGCACTGTTCAAACTACTCAAACAGACTGCAAAAAAACAGGGAAATAACGCAGAGTTTTTTCAGTTTCCCCTGAATAAACTTCAAATAGACTTCAAAATACTTTTTCTAGTTTATAAATCATTGAATGGCTTAGCACCAAAGTATGTTGAAGATCTACTGTTACTATACCAACCCACCAGAACACTCAGGTCCTCGAATTCTAGTCACCATTCCTAGAATTAGAACCAAACATGGAGAAAATATATCTGTTTAGAGCTGCCTTTGAGTAATGCTTTAATGTATCATGTTTTGTGTATTCTTCTTGTTTTACTGCTGTTTTTACATTATATGTTTTGTAATAGTTTGCTGACACCTGTGACGGGGTAAGCCGTATTGCGTCATTTCCTGTTGTCGCTGTTGCACTCCCTCTAAGCTGTTTGGTGTTCAGACTCTCTTGAATTGATCTTATTTTCTCTGTGCTTTCTAAGTTATTTTAACACACAAGCACACTAAAACACACGTTTTGTGGTGGTGTACTTTACGTTTTGGGAACTCATTGTGTTTCACACAGTTTTTCTTGGGGTGGTAAGGTCTTGCTAGCTCAGTTAGCTTAGCTTCATTGAGGCTATGGCTACTCTTCTCTCTCCTGTCTCTAGCCCTACTCTTCTCTCTTGCTCTCTCTGTCAGATGTTTAGTTACTTCCCTGCCTCCTTTAGTGATAATGGTAACTGTAATAAATGTAATATTTTTGTAGATTTGGAGGCGAGGGTATCAGAATTAGAAGCACGGCTCTGCGCTGTTGAAAAACCAGCAGATAGCCGAGGCCCATTAGCCAGTGCAGAGCCAACAAGGAAAGAGCCCCCTAGCTGTCCTCCGGTAGAGCCCGCGCAGCCGGGACCGCAGGCCGGCTGGGTGACTGTACGTAGGAAGCATAGTTCTAGGACCCAGCCCACGGGCCACCACCAACCCGTCCACGTTTCTAACAGATTTTCCCCGCTCAGCGACACACCCGCTGAGAAGCCGACCCTGGTAATTGGCAGCTCCATAGTAAGAAACGTGGCATTAGAGACACCATTGAGCATAGTCAAATGCTTGCCAGGGGTCAGAACGGGCAACATCAAATCCTACCTGAAACTGCTGGCTAAAGATAAACGTAAATACAGTAAGATTGTTATTCATGCTGGCGGTAATGACACCCGGTTACGCCAATCGGAGGTCACTAAAATTAGTGTTGCTTCGGTGTGTACGTTTGTTAAAACAATGTCAGACTCGGTAATCTTTTCTGGTCCCCTGCCTGATCGGACCAGTGACAACATGTTTAGCCGCATGCTGTCATTCCATCAATGGTTGTCTAGGTGGTGTCCTGCAAACGATGTGGGCTACATTGAAAACTGACGAACATTTTGGGGAAAACCTCATCTGATCCGGAGAGACGGCATCCATCCCACTTTGGATGGAGCAGCTCTTCTTTCTAGGAATATGGCCGAATTTATTAGTCCTCCAAAACACTGACAACCCAGGGTCCAGACCAGGAAGCAGAGTCGTAGTTTAACCCACCTCTCTGCTGCTTCTGTACTGTTACCCACCCATTACCCTATAGAAACAGTGTCTTGCCCACGGCCAAAATTAAATGGATTAAAAGCTAAGCCAAGAAAAGCAAATTATGGAAATCTCATAAAGATAAATACGACTTTGACTGAATAGAAAAATAAATCTATTAAATGTGGTTTATTAAACATAAGATCTCTCTCCTCAAAGACTTTGTTAGTAAATGACTTGATTTGTGATAATCACATTGATTTCCTTTGTCTCACAGAAACCTGGTTGCAGCAGGAGGATTATGTCAGTATAAATGAGTCAACTCCTTCCAGTCATTTAAATTTTCACATTCCTAGAAGTACTGGGCGAGGAGGAGGAGTTGCAACCATTTTTCGTTCTGATTTACTAATTAGTCCCAGACCAATTGATGGCTACAGTTCTTTTGAACATCTAACCCTTAATTTTCCTCATCCAAGTTGCAAAACATTAAAACCATTTTTGTTTGTGGTTTTGTATCGTCCACCAGGCCCTTACTCTCAATTCTTTTCTCACATTTTTCATCTGATTTAGTAATAAATACTGATAGGGTTATTATAGTGGGGACTTCAATATTCATGTGGATACTAAAAGTGATAGCCTAAATGCAGCCTTTAATGCTAATTTAGACTCAATTGGCTTTACTCAAAAAGTACAGGGATCGACCCACTCGCGCAAACACACTTTGGACCTTGTACTGACATACGGTATTGAGTGTGAGGAAATAACAGTCCACCCACATAACCCGGTCCTGTCTGACCACTTCTTGATAACTTTTGAATTTACTTTAACTGACCATCTTAAATCTGAAAGAAAATTTCATTATAGTAGAGCTTTATCAGAAAATGCTGTAACAATTTTTAAAGAATCTGTTCCATTCTTACTTTCCTCAGTGTCTCAGAGTAACACAGTGGATGGCAGCAATTCTATCTCTAACCCTTCCGAAATTGATGCTCTGGTTCACAGCGTTACTTCCTCATTGCGTTTGGCATTAGATAGTGTAGCCTCCTTAAAAAAGAAAGTGGCTAGCCATAGGAGGCTGACTCCTTGGTTTAAACCAGAGTTGCGTACTTTAAAGCAGAATACTAGGAAGTTGGAGAGAAAATGGCACTCTACACGCCTAGAGGATTCCTATTTAACCTGGAATAACAGTCTACTGCTGTATAAATAGACCCTTCGACAACCAAAACAGCATATTTTTCATCATTAATAGAGGCGAATAAAAACAATCCTAGGTTTCTTTTTAGTACAGTTGCCAAACTTACAGAGAGTCATAGCTCTGTTGAGCTAACTATTCCCCCAGCTCTAAGCAGTGATGATTTTATGGGATTCTTTATAAATAAAATTAATTCTATTAAAAATAAAAATCATTGGCATCCTCCCAAACATGATTACTTCTTCCTCAGTAAATGAGGCAGCATCGGAAAGAGCTGTAGAACCTAATTTGTGCTTAGGCTGTTTTGATTCAGTCGAGCTTTTGGAATTATCAAAAATATTAGCCTCATCTAAACCTTCAACTTGTATGTTGGACCCAATCCCAACCAAATTATTTAAGGAAGTGTTCCACTTGGTTCCTGGCCCCATTTTGGATATGATGAATCTATCCTAAGTAAACGGATAAGTACCACAGGAATTTAAAACCTTTACTCAAGAAACCTTCCCTTGATCAAGATGACTTAGTGAATTACAGACCTATATCTAACCTTCCTATCTTATCCAAAATCCTTGAGAAAATTGTTGCGAATCAAGTCTGTGAGCATCTAAACAGTAATGAGCTGTTTGAAGAGTTTCAGTCAGGTTTTAGAGCTCATCATACCACTGAAACAGCACTGGTGAAGGTTACTAATGATATTCTCATGGCCTTAGATAATGGACTTGTGTCTGATCTGGTTTTGTTAGATCTCAGTGCTGCTTTTGACACAGTCAATCATAATATTCTCTTAGAAAGGCTTGAACATGTTGCAGGGATCAAAGGAACAACACTAGGCTGGTTTAAATCATATTTGTCTGATAGATTCCAGTTTGTTCATCTAAATGATAAATCTTCTTCACTCTCAAGGGTTACTTGTGGAGTTCCACAGGGTTCTGTGCTTGGACCAATTCTTTTCACCATATATATGCTTCCAATTGGTAGAATCATTAGACAGCATGGGATACATTTCCACACCTATGCGGATGATACACAGCTATATTTATCCATAAATCCCGATGAACCCAGTCAGTTAGGTAGATTACAGGTATGTCTGGAAGACATAAAAACATAGATGACCCTAAACTTTTTGCTTTTAAATTCTGACAAGACAGAAGTTGCTGTCCTTGGACCAGAAGTTCTAAAACAGAAACTGATTAGTCAATCACTTCATCTGGATGGCATTAAATTGGCCCCCAGTAATAACGTAAAGAACCTCGGCGTTATTTTTGACAAAGACTTGACATTTAAATCCCATATTAAACAAGTTTCTAGGATGTCTTTCTTTCACCTCCGGAATATTGCTAAAATTAGAAACATCCTGTCCAGGAGTGATGCTGAGAAACTAGTCCATGCATTTGTTACCTCAAGGCTGGACTACTGTAATTCTTTACTATCAGGAAGTCCACAAAATGCCATTAAAAGCCTTCAGTTGATCTAAAATGCGGCAGCAAGAGTTCTGATGAATATTAAAAAGAGAGATCACATTTCTCCTGTTTTAGCTTCCCTTCATTGGCTCCCTGTTAAATCCAGAATACAATTTAAGATCCTTTTTCTTACATACAAAGCCCTTAATAATCAAGCTCCATCATACATCAGAGATCTAATTGTTCCATATGTTCCCAACAGAGAACTTTGCTCTCAGACTCCAGGCTCAATTGTAGTTCCTAGAATTTCTAAAAGTAGAATGGGAGGCAGATCTTTTAGTTATCAGGCTCCTCTCCTGTGGAACCCTAGCTTTAGTCGATGAGGCACACACTCTGTTTACTTTTAAGGCCAGGCTTAAAACTTTCCTTTTTGATAAAGCTTATAGTTAGAATGGCTAAGGTCATCCTGAGCTATCTCTGTAGTTATGCTGCTATAGGCTTAGACTGCTGGAGGACAGACTTAGCAATTTTCTTCACTCTGCTACTTCCTTTTCTCCTACGAGTCTCCAGTTGTATTACAGTACATTCTGTTATTTCGACTGTTAACTCTGTTTTCTCTCAGTGTTTTTCTCTCCATAGAAGATATACCTGGTCTGATGTCCTGCTTGGCTGCAATGCCCTGTTGGACGGGGGGCATCGAATGGGATGATGCTCCCAGTAACTGAACATCCACTGTGTCCTGTTATCAACTTTTTACTTTCTGTAACATAGAAAGTTCTCTTATTTCAGATCTTCTGTTCCTTCTGTGTCTCTGCTCTGTCTTCTCAAACCCCCAGACGGTCGTGGCAGATAGCCGCTCCTACTGAGCCTGGTTCTGTTGGAGGTTTCTTCCTGTTAAAGATGAGTTTTTCCTCTCCACCGTCGCTACATGCTTGCTCAGTATGAGGGATTGCTGAAGGATTGTTGTGGTTGGAAAGTCTGCCCAACCTCACGCCAATGACTGATGCAATTTGCTGTGATTCCTTAAATAGGAAACTTTTTAACTGATTGGAATGTTTGTATAAATGTATTGAAATGACTTCTTGTTAAGTGCCTTGAGATGACATCTGTTGTGAATTGGCACTATATAAATAAACTGAATTGAATTGAACTGTATCTGTGTGTGGTTCATGCTTTATTGCTGTTCTTACTTTATATGCTTTGTCTGTGTTTTACTGCTATTTTTATTTTACCACTTAATCATGTAAAACACCTTGAATTACCTTGTTGAAAGTGTGCTATACAATAAAATTGCCTTGCCTCTATAATATAGCCAATTACACTAAATTAATGAAAGAAAAATTCAGATGGACAAAGAAACGCTTTCTTAATGTTTCTCTTTATACCGATACATTCAGTTTTATTATAACAGTAATTAAATAAATATGATTGCCAGTCATGTATTTAGTATAAAAATTCAAACAATTATTAGTGGATCAATTCAGAATTTGCATAATATACAATTTGCTTAAACTTCTGTCATGTTTCTAATTTAAATATGTTTAAAATTTGGAATAATAAGTTATAGGTTTAAATGACATGACTGGTGGAATATAACATTTAATTGAGAAAAAAATGAACACCATTTTTTCTCACATTTCTATTCAAATTTCATCCCACTTTTTAATTTAAATTTTTTCATCAAAACACATGCAATTTATTTGTTCTAGCACAGACACAGACAGACATTATGCTTTGCAGTAGAGTGATATATCACAGCTAGAAAGATGCCAATTCGATCGGGACTTTTTTGGTACTCTGAATGATGCTGGTTCAATAATTTTAGAGATTTCGCTAACCATCCTAGGTTAGATGTTTAAATATAACATAACAATGAAAGCTTGCACAATCATTTTAAATGCAGGTTGAACTCAAAGCTCTTGGTTTTTCATTGGGGTTCATTGCTGCAGCAGCGTTCTCAACATCAACAGTTGAATTATTTTTGGCAGAGCTACATAAGTGTCAGCTAATCAGTATAAACTAACTCTCATGACATCCCCAATAAATCCAAAACAAATCTTATCGAACGAAAGCCTTTACCCAGTCATTATTTGATTTGCTTTTCTTCTTCAAAATGTCATGATGGTTTATGCTGAGTATTTTTCCCAGCTTTGCATTTGCGGTTTTGTTCATAATTTCTAACTACAGACTTTTAGAGATATTATTTATAGACATATCCAACTACATCTAATCAGTGACATTTTCTTTCCTTTGCAGCTATGATATTTTAGCTTTAGCATATTTTTAATTAGCTGGTAAAGTACATATTGTTACAGATCCCAACATGGAATGACTTGAAAGAGTTGATCTAGTCTTTAAACTCTTAAAATTGACATTCATCCCAGGAACCTGATAAGGTCAATAGTTTTCACCATTACTGTATTAAATTAACTGCATGTTAAAATATATACAAATATATATTGCTGGTTTCTGCAAAGATAATAAACTCATATTCTTCAAGGTAATGGGAGGGAAATTGACCAAAGAAACTATTCCAATGAATAGTTTTTCATTACTTAGGTAATTCTTATTCCCCTGATGTTTATTTAGAACAGAATATATTGTTTCTAAAAACCTACTGTAATTAAACAGAAAATCCAATCTCAGTATTGTAATGTTTGTATCACCACTGCCCTGAGCTATTTACTCTTAACTCTAGGACTTTAACCTTAATGTTCAGAAGGAAACTAACAGAATTTGCCACACGTCAGTAAACTAGTGTCTGAATTTTCATAAATGAATATATAGGCTATTACAGTCACAGGTTAAAACAGCTATTTACTAGAGGTATTAATTAGCTAAGATAAGAAGTTTTGCAATGTACAGCAGAATCTGAATCTGACAGACCTCAATCTCAAGGAAACGGGACTCATCACTAAAGCTAAATTATCAAAATATCAGTGGAAGCTACGCAAAAGTTGGATAGCAATTATAAGAAATGGCTAACTGTTAAAGTGCTATTAATTGATTTTTCCACTAATAACTGAGAATGACAAATGTTATTTGACATGCCATTTTTTTCTGAAAATCCTCATCTCATGCCTCTATTTTGCCTGCATTTGGGTCCTCCACAACCACCACCCATTTCTGTGACAGTTTAAAATATGCAGTTAGATTAAAAAAATTACCAACTCTCCAAAACTGCTGGTATTTCCAACATGTGAGAAAAAAACAAACAAGTATAGACAGCATGTTGCACTATTTACTCCACACACAAAAAAATGCAAGTCAGCTAAATTACATTTTACTCTTTTTTTCCTCCAATGATGTGAGCCTGTGACATTGATGCAAATGATTAGTATGATTTACTATAAATTACAAGAAATCATTTACCTATAAATGATTCTCACTAAATATTACAACTGGTCACATCTGATCATCTTTATAGATGTGTTTCTACCAGCGTATAATTTGTAGTATTTTCTTTGATAATACTATATTATGGCCTGATGCCTAATGGATACACTGATCATCCAAATTGGTGCACTTGTTAGCATTGTTGTCTTGCAACAAAAAGGTCCTGGATACAAAGTCGAAATATACGGATGTTAGGTTTATTAGTCTCTTTAAATTTGTTTCTGGTATCAGTTTGCCTGTGCAGAGTTTGTTTGTCCTGTGTTGTGCAACAATAGATTTGTTTTGGAATGAATAATTGCTTAAGGCAAAATATTAATTAAATGTGTAATCCAGGTCAAAATTACCAAGTCGGAGCACCATCCTGGAATACAATAAATAATAATAGCCAAATAGTTCAGTATCAGTTTATATTTATAAATATCTGCCTGATAAGGCTGAGGTAATAAAATAATAATAGTTGAAGGAGTAAGTTCAGCACTTTCGTTCTCCGAACATTAAGTTACTATACATGTATATGGAATAATAACAAACAACGACTTTCCAAAATACAAGAGTTTATAAAAAAAACTAATTTAACTTTCTACTCAAAATACTTTAATCAACAAACTCACTAAGCTAGTAACACACAACTAAACTACTAACTAAAAGAAGAATGAATAATAAAACTAGGGGTGTCAAATTATCGCGTTAATTGCGATCAATTAATTACAGCCATATTTAGGGCGCTATGTTTTTTAATCGCAGTAATCTAATTTTTTATCTTTAATTTTACAGTTTCTGCATGCGAGTTCCCTGTAAATAAAACCCGTTTAATGCACAGGGCTTCTTGTGCTTGAGTGGTTTGCGGTTAACCACACTCTAAAGTGGACATCAGCTGGCTGTAAACTCATCAGAAGATGACTGGCTTCCATCGTGGTGGGGAGGGCGAGGTGAGGAGGAAAGGTGAGTTGCCGACAGTGTTGCCAACGTTGCTATACTTGGCGAATTTTTAGACCCCTCCAGCGATTCTTTCTCAAAAAAAAAAAAATAAATAAAAAACTTTTTATGGGGTTTATTCGAAACTTTTGGGTGAAGCATGTTACGTTGTTACTCTTATCACCGAGCAGCGGGGCGCTCTCCCGTCTCGGAGCTCACAATTCAATTCAATTCAGTTTATTTATATAGCGCCAATTCACAACAGATGTCATCTCAAGGCACTTAACAAGAAGTCATTTCAATACATTTATACAAACATTCCAATCAGTTAAAAAGTTTCCTATTTAAGGAATCCCAGCAGATTGCGTCAGTCATTGGTGTGAGGTTGGGCCCCGTTGATGCAGACTTTCCAACCACAGCAATCCTTCAGCAATCCCTCATACTGAGCAAGCATGTAGCGATGGGGGAGAGGAAAAACTCCCCTTTAACAGGAAGAAACCTCCAACAGAACCAGGCTCAGTAGGAGCGGCCATCTGCAACGACTGTCTGGGGGTTTGAGAAGACAGAGCAGAAACACAGAAGGAACAGAAGATCCGATATAAGAGAACTTTCTATGTTACAGAAAGTAAAAAGTTGATAACAGGACACAGTGGATGTTCAGTTACTGGGAGGTTCATCCCAGTCGATGCCCCCCGTCCAACAGGGCATTGCAGCCAAGCAGGATACCAGACCAGGTATATCTTCTATGGAGAGAAAAACACTGAGAAAAAACAAAGTTAACAGTCGAAATAACAGAATGTACTGTAATACAACTGGAGACTCGTAGGAGAAAAGGAAGTAGCAGAGTGAAGAAAATTGGTAAGTGTCCTCCAGCAGTCTAAGCCTATAGCAGCATAACTACAGAGATAGCTCAGGATGACCTTAGCCACTCTAACTATAAGCTTTATCAAAAAGGAAAGTTTTAAGCCTGGCCTTAAAAGTAAACAGAGTGTCTGCCTCACGGACTAAAGCTGGGAGCTGGTTCCACAGGAGAGGAGCCTGATAACTAAAAGATCTGCCTCCCATTCTACTTTTAGAAATCCTAGGAACTACAAGTAAACCTGCAGTCTGAGAGCGAAGGGCTTTGTTAGGAACATATGGAACAATTAGATATCTGATGTATGATGGAGCTTGATTATTAAGGGTGTTAGGTTATTTTAGCTTCATAGGTAACCTAGAAAGGAAAGCACGCACAGGGGAGATGTGAAATTTGCTCAATTGAGGGAGACCGTGCAGTAACAGAAATGACACACCAGTCTGAGTTCCATTCCAGCAGAGTCTCAAAGATGTTGAGAGTCACAGCTTCTATTTATTCATACATTTGAACCGTTTCACCACACCCCCAATATCTTATCTTATCACCATACAACACACAGCAGAACTGTTTCTAACGGTTTGTAGGTGCATCCTGTTTGGACAGCATATTTCTGCAAAGTCAGCTCCTTATAAGCACATTTCCTTAAGAAAGTTCTTACCCCCACACTAAAAGTTACTTCCCTTAGTCTTGACACACAAAGTTAAACAAAAGAACACACTGCATTTATCACATTCTCCAACAAAGGGCTTTATATGTAAGAAGAAGGATCTTAAATTCTATTCTGGATTTAACAGGGAGCCAATGAAGGGAAGCTAAAGCAGGAGAAATGTGATCTCACTTTTTAATATTCATCAGAACTCTTGCTGCCGCATTTTAGATCAACTGAAGGCTTTTAATGGCATTTTGTGGACGACCTGATAGTACAGAATTACAGTAGTCCAGGCTTGAGGTAACAAATGCATGGACTAGTTTCTCAGCATCACTCCTGGACAGGATGTTTCTAATTTTAGCAATATTCCGGAGGTGAAAGTAAGAAATCCTAGAAACCTGTTTAATATGGGATTTAAATGTCAAGTCTCGGTCAAAAAGAACGCCGAGGATCTTTACATTATTACTGGGGGCCAATTTAATGCCATCCAGATGAAGTGATTGACTTATCAGTTTCTGTTTAAGAACTTCTGGTCCAAAGACAGCAACTTCTGTTTTGTCAGAATTTAAAAGCAAAAAGTTTAGGGTCCTCTATGTTTTTATGTCTTCCAGACAGGCCTGTAATCTACCTAACTGACTGGGTTCATCAGGATTTATGGATAAATATAGTTGTGTATTATCTGCTTAGCTGTGGAAATTTATCCCATGCTGTCTAATGATTCTACCAATTGGGAGCATATATATGGTGAACAGAATTGGTCCAAGCACAGAACCCTGTGGAACTCCACAAGTAACTCTTGAGAGTGAAGAAGATTTATCATTTAGATGAACAAACTGGAATCTATCAGACAAATATGATTTAAACCAGCCTAGTGTTGTTCCTTTGATCCCTCCCACATGTTCAAGCCTTTCTAGGAGAATATTATGATCGACTGTGTCAAAAGCAGCACTGAGATCTAACAAAACCAGAACAGACACCAGTCCATTATCTGACGCCATGAGAATATCATTAGTAACCTTCACCAGTGCTGTTTCAGTGCTATGATGAGCTCTAAAACCTGTCTGAAACTCTTCAAACAGCTTGTTACTGTTTAGATGCTCACAGACTTGATTAGCAACAATTTTCTCAAGGACTTTGGATAAGAAAGGAAGGTTAGATATTGGTCTGTAATTCACTAAGTTATCTTGATCAAGGGAAGGTTTCTTGAGTAAAGGTTTAATTACAGCTATTTTAAATTCCTGTGGTACGTATCTGTTTACTTAGGATAGATTCATCATATCCAAAATGGGGCCAGGAACCAAATGGAACACTTCTTTAAATAATTTGGTTGGAATTGGGTCCAACATACAAGTTGAAGGTTTAGATGAGGCTAATATTTTTGATAATTCCAAAAGCTCGACTGAATCAAAACAGCCTAAGCACAACTGAGGTTCTACAGTTCTTTCTGATACTGCCTCATTTACTGAGGAAGAACTAATCATGTTTGGGAGGATGCCAATGATCTTATTTTTAATAAAATTAATTTTATTTATGAAGAATCCCATAAAATCATCACTGCTAAGAGCTGGGGGAATAGTTGGCTCAACAGAGCTATGACTCTGTGTAAGTTTGGCAACTGTACTAAAAAGAAACCTAGGATTGTTTTTATTTGCCTCTATTAATGATGAAAAATATGGTGTTCTAGCTTGTCGAACGGTCTTTTTATACAGCAGTAGATTGTTATTCGAGGATAAATAGGAATCCTCTAGGTGTGTAGAGCGCCATTTTCTCTCCAACTTCCTAGTATTCTGCTTTAAAGTACGCAACTCTGCGTTGAACCAAGGAGTCAGCCTCCTATGGCTAGCCACTTTCTTTTTTAATGGGGCTACACTATCTAATGCCAAACGCAATGAGGACGTAACGCTGTGAACCAGATCATCAATTTCTGAAGGGTTAGAGATAGAATTGCTGCCATCCACTGTGTTACCCTGAGACACTAAGGAAAGTAAGAATGGAACAGATTCTTTAGAAAATTGTTACAGCATTGTCTGATAAAGCTCTACTATAATGAAATTTTCTTTCAGATTTAAGATGGTCAGTTAAAGTAAATTCTAAAGTTATTAAGAAGTGGTCAGACAGGACCAGGTTATGTGGGTGGACTGTTATTTCCTCACACTCAATACCGTATGTCAGTACAAGGTCCAAAGTGTGTTTACCCGAGTGGGTCGATCCCTGTACTTTTTGAGTAAAGCCAATTGAGTCTAAAATAGCATTAAAGGCTGCATTTAGGCTATCACTTTCAGTATCCACATGAATATTAAAGTCCCCCACTATAATAACCCTATCAGTATTTAATACTAAATCAGATAAAAAAATGTGAGATCTGATCCAAGAATTGAGAGTAAGGGCCTGGTGGACGATACAAAACCACAAACAAAAATGGTCTTAATGTTTTGCAACTTGGATGAGGAAAATTAAGGGTTAGATGTTCAAAAGAACTGTAGCTATCAATTGGTCTGGGACTAATTAGTAAATCAGAACGGAAAATGGTTGCAACTCCTCCCCCTCGCCCAGTATTTCTAGGAATGTGAAAATTTAAATGACTGGAAGGAGTTGACTCATTTATACTGACATAATCCTCCTGCGGCAACCAGGTTTCTGTGAGACAAAGGAAATCAATGTGATTATCACAAACCAAGTCATTTACTAACAAAGTCTTTGAGGAGAGAGATCTTATGTTTAGGAGGCAACCAGTTATGAAATTATTTTATAAAGCCAGTTTTTTTAATTACATGTATCAATCTTTTGTTCTACCACAGTAATGAATTTAAAAGAAAATATCTCAAGATGAGGGCTTTTCTCAGTAATTATTAGGTGAGATTAAAAAAGAGATTAATTAGGTTGATTAATTAATTACAGATCATAATTAATTATTCTCAAAGTTTTTTTTATCTCATGACAGCAATAAATAAAACAACTACCAAAACTAAAAACTGTAAAAATGTACCAATTTGCATAGAAGTAGAAATAATAACCAATAAACTGATAGTGATGTCACAGTCCAATAAAGAATATGTATGCATAAAGACCTAGGCATGTATTGAAGAGTTTTTTAGAGTGATGCTTAGTAAGATTTAAACTAACTATGAATAGTTTAATAGTAATTATCACCATTTGGTTTGTGTACAAACAACCAATTCACAATGCAAAGCAGAAGTGAATACAAAACAATATTTCGAGAAAGTAATGTTTCATTAAACAATTTGCTGAATTAGACATCAAAAACCTTTGGACAATGTATTTTATTTTATGGATCAGTCACTGCAGTGATAGTTCTAATTTTAGTATTTTGGCATACTAGGAAGGTGGTTTCAAAACGACTTATAAGACTAGTTTTCTCTGTTTAAACTATCTATTTTAAAGTTGATCTGTATTTTGAATACCGTAAATAATAATCCAAATTGTTTATGAACACCAGCAGTCTGTTGTGGCAGATCGTGTAAAAAAATAAACAATATTTATCTGCACTAGCGCACAGAGCTATTTTTAGCATGTAGCAAAGGCTAAGGATCAGTCTGTGTTACTTAGCACCAGAGAACAAATGATGTCTCATGATGATTCATCATTAAAATGAGTGTTTTTATTGTTCAATAACCTTATAAAAACACTGTTTAAACCACAAGCCAAACAGGCTGTTTGTACCCAGACAGTTGAAGAATAAAATTTTATAAATGCAGCAAAACACAGTCAAATAGACAATCAAAACAATCCTTAAATTGTTTATCCTAAGCTAAGCTCTGGCCTGACACAATCCAAACGGTTTTAAGATCTCCACAGAAGGGTGAATCCGTTGTCTTGCCTTGATTATCAGTGTTAAAGGAAAAGAAGATTTGGTTAGCTGGTCGGCTAACAGCAACGCGCGAGCGGGCATAGATGAATGTGTGGCTAGTGACAGTTGCAGCTAGCCCACGTTAGCTCTGATCATTGGGTTGTCCTCTCAGCTCAGCTCGGCAGCTTTCTTCTCCCACAGCAGGACAACGGGTTATCGGTACAAGAGAGTATGTCTCTCTTTGGTGGAATCTGTAATTCAAAGATTCCTTTTGCAGAGTTTCGAACAAATCAGGTTCAAGACTTATTCCATCGGCCGGAATATAGTTACCCGACCCACGATCAGCAGACTGTAGGCTACCTATATATATATATATATATATATATATATATATATATATATATATATATATATAGACCAGGGTCTGAAATTAAGAAACATGTTAGTGGAAAATACATTTGAATGATGTGAATACCCTACCTTAAAGAGTGCAGTAAATGTGGGAAAAGCTTTTTTCTAATTAACTACCTTATGTAACACAGGCGGAGCGCTAGGGCTGAGGCAGTGCAACAAACTGAGCATGGCAAGATGGAGGAGAGGTGAGAAAATTAGAGGAATTGAAAAAAGCAGCAATACAAAAGTTATTGTGTATATCATGTTGTCTTTTGCAATATTCAAATATATAAGAAACTGAATGTTTTTTTGCAGTGAAGAGGAGCTTCTTATGCAAATAAGAGCAGAAATAGAGAGAAGTGCAAATCTCTATAAAGTTCTCTGGAACGAGGTTCAGTAAAAAATTGTAAACGTTTGAGGTTGGATATTTCTTCTTGTTTTTAGTCGAGACCCCTTACCCACACGCAAACACTAAACAAATTAGAGCCTACTTTTCCTGTATTTGTGCTCAACATGCATGAAAAGTGCTGAAATATCCCTTTATTGAAGATTCACAAATCACAGAAAGGTTTTACAAATCCCATAGATGGTTTTAATTGTTCTGCTATGATTATCGAATAATCTAGTCCAGGTTTTAAATGTCTGGGTTATGTAGTTTTTAAACTAGAGCAGTTTAAAGCAACACTAAGTAAGTTTTGATCTCGGGGTCCCCCTACAGTTAGGAAAAAGGTATTGTTTTCTACTACTGTCGTAAAATCTGTTATGGTTACACCAGGGGATTTACGTGCATTGGCAAGCGATACCGTCTAACGTTACAGATTTTCACGTCTTGGCCAGCCTTTATTGCGTGTCGAATGTCTTCATCCAAGGTACATTTTCTATATTTCAGCATGTCATATGTACGACGGCTTAGAGCTGTCAGCCATATAATAAAGAAATTAGACCGTATCACGTTATAACGTGATACTGGCCACGTTATAACGTGATACTGGCCACGTTATAACGTGATACTGGCCACATTATAACGTGATACTGACCATGTTATAAAGTTTTTACGTGATAGTTTATTATAAAAACATTTTCACGTTTTTGCAATAAACTATCATGTTATAACTTGTTACGGTCTAATTTCTTTATTAAATGGCTGACAGTACTGTTCTGACGAGCTATACTACCTCCTCAGAATGTCCTACCGTAGCGCGCATCTGTCGGTGCTACCCCTCGAAAAGTATCTTTACATGCCGAAAACAACAACTGTTAGCTTTGATGTTAAACATAATCATCGGAAAATATTTTTCAAGTGACGGGATTGAAGTGGCAGTTTTGCAGTAATGCCTAAAATAGCAAAAATTTATGAATAACAAAAACTTTTCTGTCAATCCACAAAACATGCTACCTGTTTAATATAAAGCTAAAACTAGCAGATAAAGATGCACGGAAAACCTTGATCAGAATATCCTACCTGTTAAATAGGCCTATAGATGAATAGCACACTCTGGAAATCTGTTATTAGTTTTGACGAGATTGAAATTCTGTTATTGTTGTATGAGGGTTTAATGCTGTAGTGTATGTGGAAACACTTAGAAACAGCGAACAATCAAGAAGAATGTGGTACATCATGTGTTCCTTATGTGAAGAAGCTGTGACCATTCTATGAACGAAGATCTATGTGGGAGGAGTTTCATGGAAACTCAACTTTCAATAAAGACTTTGAGCTGACATAGACCTGGGCTCAGTTACTAGAACTGAGTCCAGCGAACGACGTCTCCCTGTTAAAATATATAATTGTTGTTTGTTGTTCTTATTGCTGCTTTTTACAGAAATGAACGAGCACGCGGGAAGGTGAAATGAGAGCTCAGAGAGAGCCCAGGGTCATAAAATAAATGTGTGTCTATTCCTTTAAGAGAGGCTTCAAATTAGAGTAAAAACATCTTTCCAACAGTTTGTAAAGCGGCTAATAAATATATACTAAGCTAGTAAGATGTAGAGCAGATAGCAGTAATATTACTCCAAAATAATCAAATGTAGTATGATTATAAGCACAAATAGCCCACAGAATACACCGCATTTACTCTACGACTCTAATTAATTGGACTTGTTTACATGCAGTTTAACGATATCACAGAAGTGAAACTAACATACAAGGGCTGTCAAGTAAACTTGAAACAAGTAGCTTAAGGAAAGCCTTAAAATATTTTGAATAAAAATTAGCCAGTAATAAAATAATTTGAATAAAACTCACCGTAAACTTCAAAGAAATAAAACAGACGAAATGGATCTTCCAGGTAGGAATTCTTGATGACAGATTTGCTGAGTAAGCGAATTGTGACGTAACATCGAAATATGCTACAGGGTAGCAAGGATTAAGGGGTAGCACAGATAGTCGGAACACCGGTGTACATATAAATACAATTTCGACTCCGTCATGATGACAATCAAATCAAATCAAACTTTATTTATAAAGCGCATTTCATACAAAAAGTTGCATCACAAAGTGCTTTACAGATTAAAATTACCCCACATAAAACCACCGTCCCTCCCCCACAGATTTAAAAGCATGGTCACAGTTATACCCCCCTCCCCCCAACCCAACTTCCATGCACACACACAGTTAAAAGAAAAAGTAAAAAAGGACATTGGGCCGAGTGCAGATGAACCATGCAAGGAAACACCATCAGAGGAGCCATCTGCCCCGGCAGCGGTAGATTAACAGCAGCAGCCGAGGCGCTGACACAGGGCACCCAGTGGAGGCAAGGCCAAGACCCCCACCTCCACTCAAGCTCCACCTGGAGAGCACCCAGGCAGCCACAGCCGATCACCGCTCCCAGGGCAGAGGGCTCCCACAGAGGAAACACTGGAATGAGGGTTAAGATAAATTAAAGTAAAAAAATAAACAGTAAATTAATGTGCTAAGATTAAATAGTAAAACACTGATAAAAATATAATCATATAAAACATCCAGAGCAAGTAAACAAACAGTAATAAATAATAATCAGTTAAAAGCTAGGCTAAAAAAGTGAGTCTTGAGCCTGCTCTTTTTCTCCACGGCCCTGAGGTCCTCTGGCAGCCTGTTCCAGAGGTGAGGGCCATTAAACTGGAAAGATGCCTCACCATGCATGTATGTCCTGACTTTTGGGGTGACAAGGAGACGGCTGCCAGAGGAGCGCAGAGACCGCGAAGGTTTATATGGTAAAAGCAGTTCAGAGAGATAAGAAGGCCCAAGACCATTAAGATGCTTAAAAACCATTAAAAGAACCTTAAAGTCGATCCTGAAATGTACGGGGAGCCAATGCAATGATTTTAAGACCGGTGTAATGTGCTCCCCCCTCCTGGTCTTCGTCAGGACACGTGCTGCTGAATTTTGGAGTAGTTGTAAACCTGATATACTCTTTTTTGGGAAGACCAGAAAGCAGGGCATTACAGTAAAGTTTTCTGACATCCAGGATTTGATGTCTAAAATGCAGTTAAAAAGTGCGTCCATTGGCCGTGTGTCATAGGGAGACATGGAGATGTACAGCTGTGTATCATCAGCATAACTGTGAAAGTTGACTCCATGTCTTCTGATGACGCTGCCAAGCATATACAGGTTAAAAAGCACTGGGCCTAAAATCGAACCCTGGGGCACACCACATGTAATCATCTGGACCCTAGAGGAGCAGGTATCTAAACTTACCATAAAAGTCCTGTCTGTGGGATAGGATGTGAACCATTTGTGAACAGCACCAGAGAGGCCAATCTGTTTTAAACGGGTTAAAAGAATAGTGTGGTCTACTGTATCAAAGGCAGCGCTTAGATCCAGTTGAACCAACACTGTCACCTTCTGTGCATCATAGTTTAATCTAAAATCATTTAAAATCTTTAAAAGGGCCGTCTCTGTGCTGTGGTTCACCCTAAAACCAGACTGAAATTTCTCCAGGACATTGTGCTCATTAATAAAATCATTAAGTTGAATTAAAAAAAAAAATTCTAAAATTTTGCTTAAAAAAGGTAAGTTAGATACCGGTCTAAAATTGTTAAAATCATTAAAATCTAAATTGCTCTTCTTCAACAGGGGCCTCACTACAGCCCCTTTAAAGGCGGCAGGAAAGACCCCCGTCTGAAGGGAGCAATTCATCATGGTTAAAATCTCATCTCTAAAAGATCCATAAAATTGCTTAAAAAAGGAAGTGGGAATGGGGTCCAAAACACATGTGGTGGGCCTCACTGAGGAGAAAACTTTATCAAGAGTCCCAGCTTCTACCAAGACAAAACTGTCCAGCGTTTCCTCTGGTAAAGACACACGCTCAGATTTGTCTAAAACCATGTTACTCTGAGAAGATAAACTCTTACATCTGATGGTGTCTACCTTCCCTATGAAGTGGTCTGCGAACTCCTCACAGAGTGTTAAAAAGTTTATCAATGGTGGAAAAAAGGATTTTGGAATTATTTTTATGTTCCGAGATGATTTTGGAGAAGTATGAATTTCTTGAATTTCTTACTGCATTGTTGTATAATTTGAGAAGATCTGTGTATATTTGATGGTTTATTGTGGTTTTACTTTTCCTCCATTTTCTCTCTGCCGGCCTACAATCTCTCTTCATTTTTCGGAGGTCTTCATTTTTCTACGGCAGTGCAGCTTTAGATTTTAAACTTTTAACTTGTAGTGGAGCAAGCCGGTCAAGAGTGGACTGAAGCCTTCTGTTAAAATCCTTGACAATAAAATCACAAGGGGCAGGTAAAACAATTGGAGGATTCTTTTAAAAAATTTCCAGAAAACCTGCAGCCACTTCAGGGGTTAGATGACGCTTCCTGACAGTTCTCACAGAGGTCTCCTGCTGAATAAAACTGGTGATGTTAAAAAACACACAGCAGTGGTCAGAGACAGCCAAGTCAACAACAGAGGACACACGGGTGGACAGGCCATGCGTGATGACCAAGTCCAGGGTGTGTCCTTTGTTGTGAGTCGGCTGCATGACATGTTGGCTAAAATCCATATAGGTCAGAATGTTTAAAAAAATCTGTTTATAAAGGGTCTAAAAGGTTATCCATATGTAGATTAAAAACACCAGCTAAAATGATCCTTTCAAAAGAGTTGTGCAAAATTGATAAAAACTCTGAAAATTCTTGAATAAAAAGTGCACTCTTTTTAGGAGGCCTATAAATTGTGACACATAAAATCTATGGAGTGCAAAAAACAGTTGCAATATTGTTAGGTAAAATAATAATGTTGTATTATTATTTTCTTAGGGTGTCTTTCTAATGTACTTTTTAAATGTCATTTTGGTTTCAGTCACATGCTCATTTGCATGACATCCTGTTCTTTTAATATGTTAATGAAGTGTGACTAAATAAAGAGAGACTGCAGAGGGGATGCTCTTGGAGACCAGAGACTATGACACTGGGAGGCTGAGAACAGACAGACACGGTTGGCTCATTCCTTATAGTATTTTCCTGGTCTCCCTCTGCAGAACTGATTATCCACATCTACCTCTGCAGAGCTTATTGACTCCATATTCTCTCCGACCCTTGTGTGTGATTCTTTGTAGGTCAACCACTTTTTTAACCTAACAAATATATTCAAAAGTAAAATAGTTATCGAATAAAACAGGTTTGGCGGAAAGTGTTGATGAACTTATAAAAGCAGTTCCGCCTCCCCTTTTGCTACTCCTCGTAGAATAAGTGAAGTTAAAATTAGGTGGGGAGGCCTCTGTAAGAACAACAGGGGCATCTGCACTCAGCCAAGTTTCTGTTAAAAATAAACAATGAAGATTATGGTCTAAAATCAGATCATTTATTATAAAAGTTTTATTCAGCAGAGAGCGAACATTAAAAAGTGCCATATTAATAGTGATTGGAGATGGAGTGACTGTATGATTTACTGAAAGTGGGGCTTTTGGCAACTTTTTGAGATTATTTGGGTTGCATTTGTCCGGTTTATGATTTTTAGTCAGCTCTCTGCTGATAATAACAGGTATGAATGAGGTAGAACAAGGTCCAAGTCCAGTATGTGAGTTACTGTTAAAATCAGGAGTGAGTTCGTAGGAGCTGGGACCATTTGCACATCAGGATGTGGCGGAGGAATCAGAGAGGGCAGGGGCAGCTGTGGCCAGGGGGGGGGGGGGGGGGGGTTGGGGTGCGTGGACATGCCAGGCAATTTCAGTGTACGAGTGCCTTGTCTATTTAGATGGAGCCCATCTGGTCCAAACAGGTTCTTCCTGCCCCAAACATTTTTAAAATTGTCTATAAAACCAATATTGTGAACGACGGTGATGGAGGAGAGCCAAGTATTAAGGGATAAAAGTCTGCTAAAACGGCCAATTCCTCTGCCGACAGTGGGAGTGGGGCCAGAAAATAAAAACAGAGACATGTGTGTTTTCTAAAAGATTTAAAAGGTGAATAAAATCACGCTTCAGGAGCTCAGACTGCTGTTTATAAATGTCGTTGGTGCCAGCGTGAATCACAACTTTACTCACAGATTTGTGATGATCAATGAGCTGCAGGATCTGTTCAGTAATGTCCATGACAGTGGCTCCAGGGAAACACAGTGTGAGGGCTCCTCTCATCCTCACGTTTCTGATGATTGAGTCCCCGATGATGAGTGTGGTGGGCGGCGGGTCTGCAGACGGATGTTTGCGCTGGGCAGAGGATCGTTCACCATCCAGGACTTGCTGTATGCCAGGTGGAGAATCTTCCCCAGGACTGCAGCAATGTTTAATCGGCGCCAAGGGCTCGTTCCGTGGGTTCGGGGTAAAGTGGAGCACTCCTCGGCGAGTTCTGGCTGCAGCCCGGGGTTTGGTGCGACGTGGAAGGCTGCGGGAGTCCGGTTGTTGATCCTGCTGCTGGGAGGGATTAGGCGCCGCTCCTACAGAGCTACGGCGACCAGGGGCTGTCAGAGGAGGGAAATCCGCATCCAGGGCGCTGAAACGGTTTCATAGAGGCAGGCAGGTTGGAGGAGAGCGGTGGCGGCTGCTCCAACCGCCTCCACCGCGGCCTGGCCCAACCGTTAACTGGGCACCCTGGAGCACCGGAGTGGAGCTGATGGGGGCTTTTGGTTTAGCCCCCTGCTGGAACCAGCGGTCCTCCTCTGCTGCAGATGTTACGCGGGCGTTTGGTACCCCGAGTCTGCCTGGAGGCCCAGCGATGGATCCTCCCTCCACAGCTTCGCCGGGCTGGCAGGGAATGGTGGCAGCGAAAGTCCGGCCGAAGATGATGTCCACGTCGCGCTCATGGTCCTGGATTTGGTGGAGTGTTGAGATCCTCTGCTCCAGCTCCAGAACCCTCTGGCTAAGTTTTGCGCAGCCATCACACCCAGGACTGCAGGTGAGTGGAGGCATGGTGGGGGAGAAGTAGTCCGCGCTTCCCACCGATTCGGTAAAAAACGTCCAGGTTATTAATAAGTCAGTGGTGTTAAAAATCCGTTAAAACCAGTCTTTAAAAAGGTTTAAAACCAGTTAAAAACCGTGTTTGATAGGGAGCCGGTCTTGGCGGGCTGACAGACGCTGACGCAGGCGCACCTGATGAGTTTTTGCTCAAGCTACCTGCTGCTAGGTATCTTCCATTTATATGTACCTGCCGAGTATGCTCCACCCAGAGAGCCTTGGAGGATGCTCCACCTATCGGCTTTTGTGAAGCCTGCCGTAAAGCAAGTCGCATTTGTAGTCTCATTTGAATTACTAAACCGCTACCCGACGACCTAAACTTACATAGTGCTGTTATGGCCGATAGAGGGCCGCAAAGCGAATGTGAAAGTGCCGTTTCACCCTGTTATGAGTTGATGAACCACTGACACGAGTTCTGAAACATTATTTTAAGGTAAAAAAAACTCCATAGTGTTGCTTTAAAGTTTGCACTATTGGACGAAAGAGAGCTGTCTGTGATTGAGTGGTGGAAAAACTGTTCTGAGCAAAGAGAGAGCTGTGTGCAAGCAGATAAAGTTGAGCGAGCAGAAATAGAACTGCGCGCAAGCAGACAGTGTTGAGCGAGCAGAAATAGAACCGCGAGCGAGCAAACAGAGTTGAGCGAGCAGAAACAGAACCGCGCGCGAGCAAATAGAGTTGAGTGAGCAGAAACAGAACCGTGCGCGAGCACAGAGCTGTTCGTCACATAGATATTTGCTCTCAGATCAGTCTCACTGTGCGCTCAAGTTGGTAGCACAAATATTACGCCATAAGGCAGTGGCAGAAGTAAGACCGCATCCGTGTCTGTTCTTCAATATTTCCCTTTACAGGTTAAAAATGGGACTGTGACAAGTCTTATAACCATATTTATGTGTACTAAGTTTAGAAAACTAGCAGGAAGTGTTCACAGTAATTTTAACTTCTTGAGTAAATGCGGCTTTTTTAAAGGGGGGGTATTATGCAAAATGGACTTTCTGAAGCTTAAAATCCTGAGAACCTGTCTTTCTCTCATTAAAAACATGCCTGAAGTGTTGCTCTGACCCACTCACTCATGTTAGAGTAATCTTTGAGTCTCTGCTGATAGTTCTCGGGGTTGCTGAAACACCTGCTCCCACCTATCCCCACCTTTTCCACCCATCTCCTCCTACATACTCAGCCGAGAGCCTCGCCCCTGCAGAGCTCCCCTCCCCAGTGTTACTGGTTTAAAAGAGGACCACTTTTGGCAAAAAGGTTCAATCAAAAGGATTACAAAGCAAGGTCATTGGAATTGTATCCCTAATACCCTGGATCTCACAGATGAAGAACTTCAGAAATGTGTTAAAATTAGCTTTACAGGATGCGGGGGTAAGATGAGCAATGGGATAAACAATAGAGCTGATAGTGTTAAATAATCCCTGAGTTTTTTCTTGTTTAACACTATCAGCTGGTGAAAGTATTCTAATCAAACTTTTTCTCTCAAGTCTTAAAAAAGACACAAGTTCCATGAGTTGCAATATGTAGACCTCAAGACAGAGTTCATCTTTGTGGGTTTATAGTGAAAAAGTTTTGAGAAAGAGGCTGGTGTCTCAGGATTGTTGTTTGCCAAGTCTAAACAGGGTCTTGTACATTCTGTATCTATTCCTGGCTCTTAAGATGCAAATTTTTTTCAATCTAAGTTACTGATATGCTCCAAAATAATTGTTTAATTGTTTGGTTTTTTTCCCATAAAGTACCCTGTGTCAGCATTCTCTTCTCAACTGACATTGGATAAATCAAATTGTTTTAAATGGTCACATCTTTCATTGTGTTTGCTCTTTATTGTTCCATCTAAACAACAGCTTTTAAGGCACAGAGGTAATGGCAACCAAAAGCTCAGTTTAATTCCCAAGACTGTAGCACTTTATTGGACTTACTTACAATACGTCTAAGTTTTATAATGCCATTTGTTATAACATTAACAGCTGTAAATACTCAAGAGTCTTTTTATGTCCAGGATCGATGGAAGCAGTTCAACTCCGTCATTAATCATGTTCTATACCTTTTATGAAGCAATCTCACTTTATTCATAAAGGATAACTATATGGCTCCATTAACGTGTCACACTATTTATCTTCCTTATAACCTTTCCATGGCATTACAAAGTGTCTTGGCTTGCTCTACTCTTTCTCTTGTCTCCACTTCATTTGTCCCTTCAGCATAAAATAATTGGAAAAACATAGAGGGAATAACGGGTGGGCACTTTACTGACAGTCACAAAAAGGCTGTAAAACAAAAATTGCTCCTTTCTTAAAGATATATGTGTATTCACATGCACGCAAGTGGGTGAAATTTAAAAGACAGGATTGTTCGAGGTGTTGGACTCCATATAAATTAATGTCAACGTGATTTTATATATATATATATATATATATATATATATATATATATATATATATATATATATATATATATATATATATATATAAGTTGGAGCAATTAATCAGTCAGTGGGTTTAAATGCAGTAAGATAAAACTTAAGTGTTGCCTTTGTATGACTAAACTATGAGTTTTGATATGCTTGTTTACACCTTATTCTGGCAGAAGTCAAACTGAACTGGCCTACCCCTAATTGAGGTAAGAAAACCCAGATAAAAAAACAACATTCCTTTGCATGTATGCAGGGCTGGATTTAGGAGGATGCGGGCCCCTGGGCTTGAACAAATGTGCATGCCCTACATCATCACAGTTGTATACGAACATGCATCTCAGTTGCCTTTTTAAAAAAATCTGTTTTTATGCTTTGGGCTTCTTGTGCTTGAGTTGGGGATTAACCACACCCTGAAGTGGACATCGCTTGTCATTAGGCCTGCTTATCATGAGATGACAGTTCCATTTTAGTGAAGAGGGCAAGGGGGGTGATGAGGAGCGATGAGTTGCAGACAGTGTTGCCAACTTAGCGACTTTGTCGCTATGTAGTGAGTTTTTAGACCCCTCTAGCTATTCTTCTTCAAAAAAGCGAATAGCAACAAATCTAGCTACACTTTCTAGGGTTATTGGAGACTTACGGGTGAAGCATGTATCCTTGTTACTCTCACTGAGCAGCGGTGGTTCAGGGCAAGGCAAGGCAAGGCAATTTTATTTGTATAGCACACTTTCAACAGCAGGGTAATTCAAGGTGCTTTACATGATTTGGTGATTTAAAAGAAACACACATTACACATGATACACAATAAAGCAAGAGAAAAATTAAAAAAAAGCAAGAGAGCATGAATACATTTCATACATATGACATCAAGCATTTACTCAAAGGCAATTCTAAACAGATGGGCTTTTAGTCTCGATTTAAAGCAGTTCAGAGTTTCAGCAGCTCTACACTCGTCAGGAAGTCTGTTCCAGATAAGGGGAGCATAAAAAGTCAAAGCTGCTTCTCCATGTTTAGTTCTGAGTCTAGGGATGTTTAGTAGGCTAGAGTTGGAGGACCTGAGTGATCTTGGTGGTTGGTACCATGACAACAGGTCTTCAACATATTTTGGTGCTAAGCCATGTAAGGATTTATAAACTAGTAAAAGTATTTTAAAGTCTATTCTCTGAGCTACAGGGAGCCAGTGTAAGGACTTTAGAACTGGGGTGATGTGCTCTACTTTCCTGGTTCTAGTGAGGACGCGAGCGGCAGCGTTCTGGATCAGCTGCAGCAGGGGACTACTCTCTGAGTGTTTCTCAATGCCAAGGAACCTCGCCTTGATGCCTTGGTCCCGCCCCGGTTGCAGTCAGCAATGAGACTAGTCTCAAAAACAGAGAAATGTAACTGGCCGGGACACTATCTGTTTATCTGTCTTTTTATCTATCTGTCTCTTTAAAACAGTGAATGACTTAATGAAGCCACTTTTTTGTCATATATTTGTCCTGCCACAATAATGTAATGAATTTAAATGAAAATACCTCAAGATGAGGACCCTTTCAGCAATTATTAGGTCAATTAAAAAAGAGATTAATTAGATCAGTTATTTACAGATCATAAATAATTAGTCTGAAATTTTTTTTATTTCTTGACAGTACTAATACATATATATTAGTATATATAATATATATATATATATATATATATATATACATATATATATATATATATATATATATATATATATATATATATATATATATATATATATATATATATTATTATATATATTAGGGCTATATCAGGGCTGTCAAAATCAATGAGTTAATGCAGGTCGATTAATTTGTAGAATTAATGTGATTAATTTTTTTGACTCCTACACTCACTGCATGACGCTCAGTTATCAGCTCTTCCATGTCTCGAGCTCCTGATCGTTCCTACGTGTTCAGTCCTGATCAACCTCACCACGAGTGATTCAAAAGACCTCAATCCAGCCAGCCAGCCGATCCGCTGCAGCTACAGCGCCATCTCAGCTCCTCTCGTCTCCAGCCTAGCCTTGAAATAAATTAACTTCTCTATGATATTCTATTTTTTTGGCAAGGGTTTGTGTGTGTGTGTGTGTGTGTGTATAGGTGTATATATATATATATGTGTGTTTCTTACACCTGCCTGAAACTTTTGCACAGTATATATACATACATACTTACATCTGAACAAGCTATACGCTATACATGCTCCCAGCATTTATAAGTCCTTCACAAGGGGAAATTAAGGTATCCACACTCAGTCAAAAAGTACTCATCTGCCAGTCAAATAGAACATGGATATAAATAAATATAATGGTTTTAGAAAGGTAGGATCACGCAACATGAAAGTTTACAAGGAATACCCTAACCAATAATGCCAAACTCTTTTAGTGATGAGTCAAGTAGTTGTCACATAGATAAGCCTCATACGCATTAGTTTGAAAGGGACTTCAAAAAGATGGCTACTTTTCTGGACTTTTTTGCAACAAAGCCCTTCACAACATCACTAAAGTCCTGCGTTTTCAAGAGATCGCTCTCAAAAGACATGAGGATCAAATGATTCAGTCTTTCCTGTCCCATTGTGGATCTGAGTCTATTTTTATTATTTTAAATGTAGAGAAGGATCACTCACCGCAATCTCCACATTTGAGAAGATATTGTTTCTTTTCTCTAATTAATTGTAAAAGCAGTGGAGCAGATATGATGCCCTTACCACCAGTAAAATATTTGAGCTGTACAATCTCTTTTACATAGTCTGTCTACAGGTCAGATTAATATATCATTTGGAGATGGTATGCTTTGTTTCTTAGCTCTGGAACGCTGCAAAACAGAATGCTAAAATGTGCATATAAAGGCCATTTCTAGCTTCTCCATTTTTTGTCAAGTGATCTCACTTCATTTCTAAATGCTGCATTTCAATTTGTGTCGTTTAAAACAATGGTCCCCAACCTTTTTTTGCCACAAACCATTTTAATATCAGACAATATTGGGGTGTCGCGTGGTGCAGTAGTTTGGGACGGGTGCCCCATGTTCAGAGGCCTCAGTCCTTGATGTGGTTGTCCTGGGTTCGACTTCGGTCCAGGGACATTTGCCAAATGTCTCTCCCCCCGCTTCTCTCTCCTTTCTGTAAGCCTATCCACTGTCAATAAAGGCCACTGTGGCCACAAAACCTTAAAAAAAAAAACAATATCAGACAATATTAACACTGACTGGCAGATAAATGCTACAAAATAAAATGATAGGACTAGATAAAAACTGTTATTTTAAAATATAATAATAAATGTTAATCCAATGTGTGCTCGTAACTTTATTAGCATTTCCATATCATCGCGCCAACATCATAACATGAGTAACATCCTCTCTGCCCCCCAAATGCTCTTTGGTCACTATGGTAACATATTTAAACATGCCTTTAAAATAAGATTTACTGCAAAAACAAATATAAACCACATGAAAAATATAACTCATCTAAACGCTGAATCAGTGGGGAGCCCTGTAGCCCTGTTTCTCTGTAATGAGACGATCCCGTCTGGGTCAGTGCTGAAGGTTTCATTGCCTCATTAGAAAGCCCCGGTTGCCACATAATAATGGAACTTGCTTCTCGTGATAAATCCATATTTTCAGTAGGACTCCTGGTATTGTCTGTTAAATGTTTGTTCTTTTTCTTTGAGGTCTAGGATCTACTTCTTTCTCTTCACCGAACCTTTCCTTTTCGTAAAGAAACTTTTAGAGACTTCTGTTTTTAATCATTCTACTAGCTTGTGGGTTTGTTTTAGCACTATTGTATAATGTGACCGAAGCAAGCGCGAGTTATTGCTGAAAGTAACGGAGAGATTTTTTTCAAAATAAAATACTGTAGAGACTCGAATAATAAATAAAACAAAAATACTAACCCACAGCCCCGGGCCCCTGGACTGGAGCCCCGGTAAGCCCCTCCTAAAGTCTGGGCTTGCATGTATACCCCATTCCAGGTTAGTTCCAGAGGTGTCAAGACCACAGTCAAACACACAGTTAAACAGTACTGCATGTATATAATTTACTGTGCTGCAGCGTTGTTGTTGTCCATTTCTTCAGTCATTGTGCATATCCTGCTTTTGCTCCATCTACTTCACTGCTGCCAGCATTTGTTTACTATTTATGTGACACTATAGACCAACCTGAAGAATCCCAATGCAAAAGGGCATATGTAACTACCTAATGTGTGGACTCAAATGCACTTCATTCAATAATTCAATTTAATTACTTAACATGCATGCTCAGATGGGCTAGGGGGACTATATTTTGAGTTCCAATAAAGTGGACACTTACCCAGTCCTAAAACACTTTCAGGACTATGCCAAGACTTTTGATTTCAACATATTTAAAGCGTGCATTCTCCATGTGGTTACAATGAACAGTTAAATAACAAATTAATTAATAATAGAAATAATTACTCTTCCAAATTAGAAAATTTAACAGTAACAATAATATATCACATTTTCATTCATACTGGAAAAAAATTACACAAAAAATCTGAAAAAATAATCTGAAAAAACAAGTGTTAAAAAATTGCCTACTCCAATCTTTAGTTTTCATTTTCATCCTCCTCAGTCAATTTCTAGATAAACTCTCACTTTATTATAGTTTTTGTGTCTATGTGGAACTACTGGATCTTTGCCTCTTTTGTCACACACAAAAACACATATGCCAGCTCTGTTTCTCTGTAAAGCTACACTAGCGCTTTGATATCTTGTAAACAGGCGCAATGCCAGTGCGTCACAGCGTAGCACAGCCCGCTGTCTGTTTCGTCTATGAACGGATCAGAAACATAACTGATTTAATGCAACTGATCCAGAAGGATGCTGCTTGTGTATTCACTAAAACCAAGAAAGTAGAGCACATCACCCCGGTTCTAAAGTTCTAACACTGGCTCGCTGTAGCTTAGGGAACAGACTTCCAAATACTTTTAGTAGTTTATAAATCATGGAAGGGCTTAGCACCAAAGTATATTGAAGATCTGTTGTCACTATACCAACCCCCCAGACCACTCATGTCTTCCAACTCTAGTGTACTAATCATCCCTAGAATTAGAACCAAACATGGAGAAGCAGGTTTCAGTTTCTATGCCTTCCTTATCTGGAACAAACTTCCAGACCACTGCAAAGCTGCTGAAACACTGGGTTCCTTTAAATCAAAGCTAAAAACTCATCTGTTTACAGCTGCCTTTGAGTAAGTGATTAATAGCTGGAATGGCATATGTTTAAATGTTTAAATGTGTTTCTAAAGTTGTATGTTATGCTTTTACTGTTGTTCTCCCCTAATCATCCAAAGCACCTTGAATTGCCTTGCTGTTAAAAGTGTGCTATACCAATAAAGTTGCCTTGCCTAGCCTTGCTTTGACTAATGAGCCATTCAGTTTCAATGTACCGGTGTTCTGTCGATGTGGCATGGCCTGTCAGAATAACAAACTGGAACTAGATTTTTATAGCGCAGTCTGTCAGTTTAGCCTACTTTATTGAAACAGCATACCAGTGTTTGTGACATGGTATGGTGTTTTGATAGCCACTTGTTAAATGGACAATACAGTTTATGCTTGGATATGCTGTTTTCTTGAGGCCGTGCAACCCATCAGACTGGCATGGCTTAATCTTTGAAACAAGCATATGCTACTGGTTACACTAAGCAGCAGCTCGGGGAGGACATCAGATAAGAGAAAGGGTGTGTATTGCTTGCATTGCACGAGTCAATTTAAGTATGTCTATTGGTCCCCTTTAAAACGATGAAAATGCAGACATGTTCATCAATCTACGAAATCCCCCTGGACGCCGCTGACAGTACATGAAAAGTGGACATGTCCAGGGAAAAGAGGATGATAGCTCACCCTAAGATTCATTCTGGTTGAGGTATTAGCACAATAACTTCCATAACTCAATTTAGTAATTTACTGGGTATTGTCATCAGTTACTTGTCACTAGAAACCTCATATTTGTACTCGTCAACTGGTTTACACAAAAACAACAACTAAAACTGTTCAACTCTGTGGTTGTGCATCAGAGGAAGGGTGGGTTGTTTAACTTCTGCAGGCTGGTGTAGTCCCAGCTGATCTTCATCTTGGGTAATCAGAAGGTCCCTTTAAAAGTGGAGCAGTGCCATGAAGCAGACACCAGATGGTTACTCCCTCAGAGTGGTAAACAGGTCAACCCTTGTTTTTTCTCCCTCCCTGCAGTGCTCCTTGGATGTCCCTGGCCTCCTGGACCACTCATCGTGTTTGCACCTCTCAGTGATTGCTTTCTACCTGGTTCCCCCACTGCTCCTTGGACTACCTCATCCTGGAACCCATCAGCTGGAAGCCAGATCACTCACCTGCCTATCCACCTTCAAACCCAGACACCGGACCTCTCTTTCTGAAAGCAAATAAAAGGACATCATAACCACCAAACCCACCTCTCTCTGTGCTGATCATGGCCCACCATGCTGGGCTAGCTTCATAAAACCTTCCTCCTAAATCCTGTATCCAGTACGATCTGCATTTACAAGATACTTACCGGCTCACCTTTCTTCCAGTGCTTCCCGGAGCAGTTACATCATCGTGGGTGCCCGAGATCCCATTTGTCATCCATGTTTATTTAAACAAAGAAGCAAATAGATCATAGTTGTTGCTTGCTCTGCAGTCGTCAGCATGACAAAAACAACCAGCAAAACCTTTTGCAGGCAGTGACAAATTTTGTAAATGACTGTAGACATCATCTTCATTTACTGAAAGAGGATGTATAAATATACTGCTCCCCTTCAACATATTTGTCTGCCACCAGATGCTCTATTATTTTCACCTGACTTTGCTATACTATGCAATAGCAGGAATCGTATTCTAATAACATTTTGTCACTTTTGGCAAAAATAATAACATGAGTTTTTGGTTTGAAAACAGTTAGTAATGTTATTTTAATGTATTGTAAGTTAAAGCTATTTCTAAGCTCAGAAATATGTGAATCTTCAAATTTACAATAAAATAACAGCAAATAATAATCCAGATTGATGTCTGCTATGCACATAAAACTCTTAGTTTTTACAACAGCAGCATTATTTGATTGTTTTCACAAAAACATTAAATGCAGGTGATTTAAATGGCTTGCTGGGCAGGTAACATGTGTTTACATGCAGCCCAGTCCACCAAGGGACTTGCTTGAATGCCGTAATTGGACAAATGGCATGTCATTGTGCCTTTTTGCAAATGTCCTACAAGGATAAATATTTGCAACAAAAAGCAAAACAAACCAAGTTAATCTCCTTGTTTCAAAAATCTGTTCTTCCCACTCATATTAATGTATGATATAAACTTATTTGTTTTTTAGGCGATTTAAACATCATGCTGAGTTTATTTCCACTGCCTGGATGGGCCTTAGATGGAAAACTAATTTTGTAATTTACACTGCAAGCAAGGAGATACCTCTTCTTGTAGCTTTTGTGTCCTTTCAGCATATGAAAAATTAGCATTTGAGACACCCTGCAAGCAGTCAGGATATTGGTTATTCCAATCTTCTCTGAGGATCATTCTGGCTGCCTGACCTCCCTTCTTTGGAACGTTAGCAAGGCTCTGCAGTTTTAAATCAAAATGCATCATATTAACGGCTTATGATATATCTTACAAAACTTTAAAATATTTTCTAGACAATGTGGTGAAAAAAAGTGGCTTTATCACAGGGGGACTTTAAGACTGTAGCAAATTTATAATTATACTATTATACTGTAATGGTGTCCTAGTGCAGGTCAGTTCCACAGAATTATATTCATAATTACGCTCACACTGATATCATCTTCTGTATCTACGGCAACTGTCTTAATGCAACCCCACATACAACCTCTGAAGCAAGTTATAAAATATACAGTGCGTGATTTATTACATCTGAGCTGTTGCCAAGAGCTAGTTTGGGAAAATATGTTTTATGAATGTCCAGCTCAGAGTATCTGATGAACTGGTAGACCACAGTTTGATCCTTGGCAAAAGCTGGATTTAATATCTTCAGTGCAAGTAGGCAGAGTCCTGGAGGAACCACCTCTTTCTGAGCATATGGAAACTTATTTTGGTTGGTACTGGCAAATAAAAAGAATGCCCTAATTTCATCCAATCTGAAATCACAGGTTTGAAGGATTTCCTCTTCTGCAGCACTCCAATCCATATGACTTTCTTCAAGGCAGTCCTAGAAAGAGGTTAAAGTGCTTAGTACAAAGTAAGGAAAGCTGGACCTATGCTATGATATGTATGTTAAAAAAATAACAACAATAACAACAAAAAATGGATGTGAATACAAAATAAGCATAAACAAGACAGTGACATCTCGCTGAAGAGGCAAAAATAATAATAATACCATCTCCAATTAAGGGACTGTTTACAAACCAACTGGCTGGGCTACCTTAGATAGAAAACCCTTTACCAATCTAATGATAAACTGCACTGTCCTACTATGTGTTTAACTGTGTTTCAACAGTTAATGAGCTTCCTAACAATCACCAACCATTTAGATGTTTTTCAGTGTGGTTTTCATGCTCACCACAGCACTGAAGCAGCTCTTGTATTACTACATTACTGTATTATTCTTGTGTACTGTATTTGGCTGGTTTGAGTCTTAGCTAAAGAACAGTAACTGATTTGTGTCACTAGGCAATTCTTCATCAGATCAGACAGAAATCACATGTGGGGCACCCCAGGGCTCCATCTTGGGACCCCTCCTATTCAATATCTACATAACATTGATTATAAAAGCCAATACGATTAGTTACCATAACTATGCAGATAACACTAACCTTTCAATTACAATGTCACAAGGTGGCTTTGAACCTATCCAAATCAATGCATGGATGAGCGATAATTTTCTCCAGCTGAATAGAAACAAACTGATTTTGTTATCTTTGGACCTAAAGAGGAAAGGTCAAGAGTCAGCACACAGCTTAAGATAATACAACTAGAAACTACTGATCAGGCCTGAAATCTAGGTAGTAGTAGTAATGTAATAGTAATGGACTCAGACCTGCACATTGAGGGTCACATAAAAGCAATAACAAGGCCAGCCTTCTATAATCTGAAGAACATTTTTTGGATGGAAGACATAATGTGACTAATCCTGAAATACTCATCCATGAGTTTATCTTTATTAGGATTTATCCTTGCAACAGTGTCCTCACAGGTCTGCCTAAAAAGTGAATTCAGACAGCTGCAGCTGATCCAGAATTTTCTCACTAGAACCAGGAAAGTAGAGCATATCACCCCAGTTGTAAAATTCTTACACTGGCTCCCTGTAGCTCAGAGAATAGACCTCCAAATACTTTAAATAGTTTATGAATCATTGAATGGATTGGCACCAAAGTATAATGAAGATCTATTGTCACTATACCAGCTCCCCAGACCACTCTGGTCTTCCAACTCTAGTGTACTAATCATCACTAGAATTAGAACCAAACATGGAGAAGCAGCTTTCAGTTTCTATGCTCCACTTATCTGGAACGAGCTTACAGACCACTGGAAAGCTGCTGAAATACTTAGTTCCTTTGAATCAAAGCTAAAAACTAATCTATTTACAGCTGCCGTTGAGTACAGTAAGTGATTAATAATAGCTGGATTGTCATATGTTTAAATGTGGCATATGTTTTGTGTCTCTAATTTTGCATTTTATGCTTTTACTGTTGTTTTATTGCTGCTTTTATTTCATCCCCTAATCAGCCAAAGTATCTTGAATTGCTTTGTTGTTGAAAGTGTGCTATACAAATAAAGTTGCCTTGCTTGCCTTCTAACACCAGAAAATCCATTTAATGTAAACTTTAGCACACGTAATAAAGTTTTATCTAAACTTCCTGACTTCATATATATATATTTATTTATATATATATTTACTCTCGAGTTCAGCAGTATATCCCCTGTCATGACACATGCGTATCACTCTCAAAAGCGTTCCACCCCGCTCGTCGCGTGAGATCACCAAATTGCAGGAGAATTGCAATTGCATAACTGAAACAGTATGCAGAAAAATAAAATGTAATTCTATGTTAATAGCATAGACTGTACAGGTCCTTCTAAAAAAATTAGCATATTGTGATAAAGTTCATTATTTTCCATAATGTAATGATAAAAATTTAACTTTCATATATTTTAGATTCATTGCACACCAACTGAAATATTTCAGGTCTTTTATTGTTTTAAAACTGATGATTTTGGCATACAGCTCATGAAAACCCAAAATTCCTATCTCAACAAATTAGCATATTTCATCCGACCAACAGAAGAAAAGTGTTTTTAATACAAAAAAAGTCAACCTTCAAATAATTATGTTCAGTTATGCACTCAATACTTGGTCGGGAATCCTTTTGCAGAAATGACTGCTTCAATGCGGCGTGGCATGGAGGCAATCAGCCTGTGGCACTGCTGAGGTGTTATGGAGGCCCATGATGCTTCGATAGCGGCCTTAAGCTCATCCAGAGTGTTGGGTCTTGCGTCTCTCAACTTCCTCTTCACAATATCCCACAGATTCTCTATGGGGTTCAGTTCAGGAGAGTTGGCAGGCCAATTGAGCACAGTGATACCATGGTCAGTAAACCATTTACCAGTGGTTTTGGCACTGTGAGCAGGTGCCAGGTCGTGCTGAAAAATGAAATCTTCATCTCCATAAAGCTTTTCAGCAGATGGAAGCATGAAGTGCTCCAAAATCTCCTGATAGCTAGCTGCATTGACCCTGCCCTTGATAAAACACAGTGGACCAACAGCAGCAGCTGACATGGCACCCCAGACCATCACTGACTGTGGGTACTTGACACTGGACTTTTGGCATTTCCTTCTCCCCAGTCTTCCTCCAGACTCTGGCACCTTGATTTCCGAATGACATGCAAAATTTGCTTTCATCCGAAAAAAGTACTTTGGACCACTGAGCAACAGTCCAGTGCTGCTTCTCTGTAGCCCAGGTCAGGCGCTACTGCCGCTGTTTCTGGTTCAAAAGTGGCTTGACCTGGGGAATGCGGCACCTGTAGCCCATTTCCTGCACACGCCTGTGCACGGTGGCTCTGGATGTTTCTACTCCAGACTCAGTCCACTGCTTCCACAGGTCCCCCAAGGTCTGGAATCGGTCCTTCTCCACAATCTTCCTCAGGGTCCGGTCACCTCTTCTCGTTGTGCAGCGTTTTCTGCAACACTTTTTCCTTCCCACAGACTTCCCACTGAGGTGCCTTGATACAGCACTCTGGGAACAGCCTATTTGTTCAGGAATTTATTTCTGTTTCTTACCCTCTTGCTTGAGGGTGTCAATGATGGCCTTCTGGGCAGCAGTCAGGTCGGCAGTCTTACCCATGATTGCAGTTTTGAGTAATGAACCAGGCTGGGAGTTTTTAAAAGCCTCGGGAATCTTTTGCAGGTGTTTAGAGTTAATTATTTGATTCAGATGATAAGGTTAATAGCTCATTTAGAGAACCTTTTCATGATATGCTAATTTTTTGAGATAGGAATTTTGGGTTTTCATGAGCTGTATGCCAAAATCATCAGTTTTAAAAGAATAAAATACCTGAAATATTTCAGTTGGTGTGCAATGAATCTAAAATATATGAAAGTTAAATTTTTATCATTACATTATGGAAAATAATGAACTTTATCACTATATGCTAATTTTTTGAGAAGGACCTGTATATAAGATGGAAAGAGTCTCAGTGACGTCACCCGTTTCTGAAGAGCTGAATTGAAGCCCAGTGGGCGGTTCCTACCACCAAGTGACCCTTGGTCAGTTCTCGTCACTCTCGCAAAATACAAAAAATGGGCAAAGAGGTAGTGCTGGGAGTGGGGCTCTGAGGGTTGGGGGTGGATGATTGTCACCCATCATTGGTGGTCCATAACTTTCACTAAAATTATGTTAATTTTAATTAAAACAAGATTCAGTAATCAATATGTAAAGTACAGAAGAACTGTGATTATTTTTACCCATTTTGACCAAGCAGCATTATCTAAAATGTACAGCTGAAATAAAATTTTGTATAAAATTGTCATGACAGTAAACCTGACCTATTACACATTAAATGGTTTTTTGAACCAGGCCTATAAACATGTTTAATTTTGCTGTGAAATTGGCATTTTTAACATGGGAGTCAATGGGGACTTGGTCCTTTCAAGAGCCAACCCCTAGTGGTTGAGGGGGGAACTGCAATTTTTGTCACTTCCGGATGACTTTACTTTTGGCCGGTGGAGTTTGCCACATGGTTAATAAACATCATAAACTCAACACCCGCTCTCAAAACTTCAGATATTTCTGTCCATTATTTCTCCTTTTTCAAGTTGTCCTTGTAAAATTATCACTGGTATCATATAAACTGGGTGATTTTCCACTTCAGGGATTAACTTCTCATTTGTTCATGATGAAAACCAACAAATCTAACAAATGTCTAATTTCCTGTCTGGCCTTATCTAAACTGTTGAGCTGTCTTCTCACTTCTGGGATGCGTCTGATTCGAGTCTGATTCACGCCGCTTCGTGGCCAGTAAAAAACGGATCCATTGACTGTAATGGTGGCTATCAGCAGCGTATTACGCTTCACAGACGCTCTGCTTATGTGTCCATTGGAAAGTAGGCTTTACTTGTTATGAAGCAACAGGGGGTCAGTGTTGCAATTCCCCCGTTCTTCCACTAGATTCTGTGCGTATGCATGGTCAGAGCTTAAGAACAGATGGTAAATACCACAGTATGCGTCAAATTGTTCCTATGCAGTATATATATATATATATATATATATATATATATATATATATATATATATATATATATATATATATATATATATATATATATAGTGAAAAACTTGCTGTAGATGAAGAATGCTTTCAAAAATTGAAGTGTTAATCCTTCATTTTCATCAATCAACAAAATGCAGTGTATTAACAAAAGAGAAATCTCAATCAAATCAATATTTAGTGTGGCTACCCTTTGCCTTCAAAAAAGCATCAATTCTTCTAGGTAAACTTGCACACAGTTTTGAAGGAACTCGGTTGGTAGGTTCTTCCAAAAATCTTGGAGAACTAACCACAGATCTTCTGATGATGTAGGCTACCTCACATCCTTCTGTTTCTTCATGTAATCTCAGACACCCTCGATAATGTTGAGATCAGGGGTCTGTGGGGGCCATACTATCACTTTCAGGACTTCGTGTTCTTCTTTAGGCTGAAGATAGTTCTTAATAACTATGGCTGTATTTTTGGGGTTGTTCCCCTGCTGCAGACTAAATTGGGGGCCAATTTGGGGTATTGCATTATGGATAAGTATCGCCTGTATTTCTCACCATTGAGAACACTATTAATCCTGACCAAATCTCCAACTCCATTCTGGCTGCAACTCTTCCATGAAGACCACTTCTGGCCAGACTTTTCTGGACAGCAGATGAGACTACCTGGGTCCCACTGGTTTCTGCCAGTTCTGAGCTGATGGGACTGCTGGACATATTCCGATTTCAAAAGGTAATTATCTGGATTTATCTTAACTATTTAATTATTTCATCTGCTGCACTAAGTTTCCTTTGCTGGCCACTACGATCCTCAACGTTGCCCGTTTCTTTCTGCTTCTTCAAGAGAGCTTGAACAGCACATATTGAAATCTCAGACTGCTTTGAAATCTTTGTCTTCGAGAGACCTTGCTGATGCAGTATAACTACCTTGTGTCTTGTTGCTGTGCTCAATCTTGCCATGACATGAAACTATTGTTCACAAGCTCACCCTGGTACAAGGGCATCAGTTTGTTTTTAAAATTGCTGGGGACAATAACAATAAACTTGAGTGTGGTTTAAAAATTGCTGGGGCCAATTATTATTAATTATTCATAAAGCCTATAATTATTAATCTGTCTCAGATTTCAGTACAACATGCACTGCAGTGTATAAACAGGTGTTGAAAATCAAAACCTTTATTCAATCAATAAAAAGTTGAAAGCCATGTGTTTTGTTTTTCAAAAGGCACTGAAAACCATCATTAGGCTGTTGGCCTGTAAGAATCATCATCACAAAGAACAATGTTGGCTATATGGGCTATGGGCGGAATAATAAAACGCACCCTTGCCGTTCTGTGCGGGGAAACTTTAACTAACAGTTCAGAGTCCTGCTATGGGGCGGGTACCCGTGGGTGAAATATTCCAAAGCAATAAAAGACAAATAATTAATTCTACTATAATTTACAATAAATCAGGGATCCGGTTATTTTCTGTCTTTGACAGTTTTTTAAACTTTAAGAAGAAATCTGAAACATATTCAATATTATTTAATTCTTATTTAATTCATTTTAGTTAATGTTCAGTTCGAACAATCTGAACAAAGAATCTCCACTGTGCCATCACACATGGAGCAGATGAAATCATGTACTAAATATGAACATTTTACCTGCAGTCTCACAACTTTCTCATGGTCTATGGGCATATATTGCGCACCTGCTTGTGCGTAACCCCCAATTTCCACTCCATGCACTCCGTTCCGCCACGCACTTCGCAGCAAAAATGCTCCCATTGTAGTCAAAGAGAGCATTTACAGTGCGCCGGCTGCCGTTTCGCCATCCGGCAAAAATAGGATTGATTCTATTTTTGCCAGACGCCGGAGCAAGTCCACAGTTAATCTACTTAAATCATTAAGCACCAACAGGATACAGAACAACCCCATTTCCAGGTGTTTTTCAAAATAAATCAATAAAGACGGACTAGGCATTTTTTGTATGCATAGCTATATTAATATAAACCCGCGTATATTTATACATATGTTGTCCAAAATGTCTTGACAGAATAACAGAGAATAACTGTTCTTTTCTGTTCGTCTTCCACAGAATGAAGATTTTTCTTCTGAGTTCTTCATTATTGGCTTTTATCACGAGATCTCGCAATTCCCGCACATGCTTCTTTGAGCACCTCTGGGCTGCGGACCGGAGCGGAGCGGATCTAGAGCGCATGCAGTGGAAATTAGGGGTAAGGGAGGCTGAATCCGCTCCGGTCACACACTGCAGACTGGGATAGCAAGCGCCACTTCTTTCTCAACGGGGACTTTCTTTATTGCCTCAGCAGGAGGAAATCCACAGCATGCTCTCCTCCTGGATCAGTGGATAAGATGCTGGTCTGTGCCCGCTGCTGCTAAGCGCTCTAAAGCCTCCATAAATCTCCAAGGTGCTGTCAGTTCCTGGATAGCGTTGCAGTGAGTACGGTGTCCAGGTCTGAGATGATGATGCTCAGATGCTCTTATTAGAAACTTTTTTGATTTATTCGGTTTCCTAAATTCTGTGCGTAAAGTTGAAAATGACTGCATCAAGTGGTCAGTGGTGTGAATTGTACACTTTCAAAATGAAGGTCGGCTGTTTGTTTGCGGGTCCACAGCTGTTTCTGATTATTGTACTGATGAATAGAGGTTGCGTCATAATAAAGTGACGGCAAAAGCTCATCTCACAAGCGCTCTTCAGATGGTGTTCCTTTTTGTGAAAGCACTCACTCCCTGATGGAGTAGTGGAGTGGTTGAGCCGCCCGTCAGAAAGTGTGTGATGTCCTGCTTCATTTTCTCACTCGATAACGACGGCCTTTACATTTTCCATCACAGTTTTTAAAAAACAATCAAATATGAAAAATAACACGATCTCCAATTGATCATAAATTATATTACAATGAATCATGTCCCTTTTATTTCTTTGTAACATTGTACAGCTGAAATTTATTTGATGCAGAGATCGCTGTGCAGAAACAAAATATTGTCCACAGTCCCTGGCTTTATCTGTGTTCCTGAATCGCAAATTCAGTCAGAAAAATCTCTCTTTGGCAGCGCAGGATGCCTAGATAGCAGGAACATTCCACTGTCAGCAAATTGGGGGAATATTCTGGCATGCTCTCTCCACAAACACAATATATCAACACGATTCTCTTTAGGAGTCTTAAACAAAAGTATTACATAAATATTTTTTCACCCACAGTTAAGAAACTTCAGCCAGATCCATGAAATTTAATGGATGTATTTTAGGTACAGTACAGAGGGTGAACAAATTAAAAAAATCATAAGAAAAAACTGGGGTATTATTGAGAGTGACGATCTTTTAAGCACGTTTTTTCATGATCCACCTCTGGTAAGGTTTAGAAGATGTCCTATTCTACAAGATAAACTGGTCCACAGTTATCTAAAACCAGATTCCCAACAAACATGGTTGAGCACCAAACCCAGGGGTTGTTATAAATGCCACCACTGTAATCACTGTGCAAATGTTGTGCAAACCAAAACTTCCCAGGATGTTGTCTCCCAAAAACATTTTACGATCAATCACTTCATAAATTGTAAAACCACTTTTGTTATCTATAAATTAGTGTCCTGGGTGCAAAGTGTTTTATTTTGGAAGAACTAAACGACGCCTACAAGACAGACTGGCTGTCAGTGTAGCACAAATATGCTATTTGCACAGGCAACATTAATTACCCAATGGCAAGACACTTCATGGAACACCATAACTGTGACCCGTCCACTTGAGAGGCCTGTGAGATTGATCACATCCCACTGTCCTTGAGAAAAGGTGATAGACAGAGGCAGCTCAAACAGAAGGAGACTTTTTGGATATTTGAACTGCAGGCCACTAAACATCCAGGCCTGAATGAAGACCTAGACTTTAGTGTCTTTCTTTGATTGGGGGTCTGTTTGATTTATTATTTTACTTTCCGCTCTCGGTACTGTTTGCTTTTAACCTGGTTATTGTGTGTGTTTCTGGACCATATGTAAAGTATGTATATGTGATATTCAGTGTGTTTCATGTACAATGTTTGTGTCTAGTAAGGATGACACTTGCTGGATGTTTGATATACAGACACTTGTCACCTGACTAGCACGTCTGCAAGGTGGAGCTTTCTGATTGGTGAATTTACTTGTTAAGAACCTCTCCTTACCTGTTAGAACTGTTTGACTCCCTAATGAAGGATACATTGCCGAAACGCGTTGGAGTTTTTTAGAAAGGTTTAATGTGACCAAGCCGCTACAATAAAGGCTTTTTAACTTTTCTATATGAGAGTGCCTTGGGGTTCCTCTTGCTTTTTCGACTAAATAAATACAATTGAAAAAAAATTCTGTAAATAAATAAGTATAGCAATAAATAAATGTGGAAATAAATAAATAAATGGGTAAATACAATTGAAAATAAATAAATATATGTGGGAATAAATAAAAAATGTAAACATGTATTTCCACATTTATTTATTGATTCACAATTTTCTTTTCTTTCCACATATATTTATTTTTCCTCACATTTATTTATTTATTAACACATTTATTTATTTATTTATTTATTTATCCCCTGAAGTGAATGATAATGAGGTGGGAGTCTCTACCATTGGCTTACACCATAATTGGTTAGGTCTAAAATTGGGAAAATGAGAGGATCAACTTCTGTGTCTGTGTGTGCAGCTAGTATCATCATCCTGTCAGTCACAGTATGTAGCCGAAATAATATATAGTCTTCACTGACTGAATTATTATGAATCAGATTGTAAATATGTCTTAGCTCACACCCTAAGTCCTGTGGGAAAGCCATTTTCTCACTAGGTAGCCAGTACTACCTGAGAAGGCCCAGCCAGGGCAAAGCCAAAACATTTATTTGAATACCTTGAGAGCTGATTGGTTGACCATGGTTCTTGTAGCTAACCAATCATGGTTTAGGCAGGTGGTAGAGACACCCACCTCATTATCATATACTTCAGAGAATAAATAAATACATGTGTTTAATAAATAAATACATAAATGTGGAAATAAAATAATAAATAAATGTGGAAATACATGATAAAATGTGTTATTTATTCCCAAATATATATATTTATTTATTCTCAATTGTATCAACCCATTTAGTTATTCATTTATTTATTTCCTCATTTAGTTATTTAGCTTATGGAGCTTACCAGTCAGGCTTTTGGCCAGTGTTAGAAACGCCCCCGTTATTAGAATACACTTCTAGAAAAAAATAAATGTGGAAATAAATAAATACATTTGTAAATAAAAAATTAAATGGGGAAATAAATTATTAAATATATGTGTAAATAAATAAATAAATGTGTAAATAAATGAATACATGTGAAAATAAATACATTTGGAAATAAATAAATATTTACTTCCACATGTATTTGTTTATTGTCAATTTTGGCAGGGACGGTCCTCCATACATCCTGTTTTGTCCTTTATCTACACTGAACATTGTAGTTTTTCAGTCATATTTGAGAATGTTAAGTAATTGTGATTAATTCACAGCTGCCCTCTAATTTATTGGATATCTAACATCTAACATAATTTGGTTTAAAAAAATTATAATTTGACAGTGCTAATAAATATATACTGTATGTGTATGTATATATATATATATATGTGTGTGTGTGTGTGTGTGTGTGTGCGTGTGTGTGTGTGTGTGTGTATGGCGTTGCAGCATGGTGAAGGATAATCTGTATTGCAGACTGCACTATACTGTCATTTCGGCTGGATGCTACCTTTCCCTTTACATACTCCCACTTTTAAGACTGGAGTTTGTAATTCTGACTGTTGTTGTCTTTGCCTTCTATAGATCATAAGCAAGTGGGGTATGTAAATATGGACCACAAGACAGCCATTTGTTAAAAGCTTGCATTTTCAAAATACATGATTTATTGTATACATGGGGGTGTAATTAATAAAACAAATTCCCTTTGGGTTGTACCTCATAAAATGCTAAAGCGCTGGCTAAAACCATTAACACAGAAGCCACCCCCTGCAAGCTATGAATGAATTCTGTACTACCTTAATTTTTCATATGGGACTCAACATCAATCTTTTGAGCAGTCTTTGTTTTAAAGGCACCTCCTAAACATGGATGAAAGAAAGCTGCTGCTACCACTACTCTGTGGGCTTCTCCCTCCACATATTTTTTATAAATAATGTGTGTATAATGTATAATGTGTGCATACTACACTAATATGTTGCATTTTCCATGAAAAGAAACAGGAAAAAATCCAAAAATGTTATGGCCGCCTGTTTTTACAGGGGGCTTGTAGTGTTTTGTTTAACTAAGTTTGTGTCTGCATGTTAAGCCCCTCCCTCATCCATATCCTCCAGCCAAGGTGTGGGTACCCCTGCAGATTCTGTTCCTTGCTCCTCTTCCTCCTGCAAGTGATCAGGACCAGCTGTGGGTGATGAAGCAGATGGGTGCTGCTGATCGGCTCCTTTGCCTTTAAAAGAATCTCCGTCTTATCTGCAGTTGGGGAGCAGCTTGTCACTGGCTGCATTTACATGCAGCCAAAAACCCGTTCAAAACCGGAATATTAACAATAACCCGGCTACGCACGGCCATGTAAACACCGGCAAAAACCCGAATATTACCCCTGGGGTATCCATTTTCTAACCCCAAATATTTGGTCATGTAAACGCGTATTGGCATATCCTCATCAAAAGGAACATTGATTTGTGTTCTGCGCATCTTCTATTCGCAAGGAATCTTGGTCTTTTGAGTAGAGAAACTGCTTGTATGCGCATAGAAAAACCTGCGTGCTGTATATGGAAGTAAATAAGACACAGTAGTGTCAAGTGCTGCTGGTGGGTCAGTACCAGCACCAAAGTGCAAGCAAATGCAATCGCTATCTGCCCCGAGCTATTCATTATCCGCATGCTGCTGCTGTTGTTGTTGTTGTCTTTGGATACAGGAAGAAGAATCGGAAATGACGCATATTGCGTATTAAGGTTTTCCCTACGTCCTGATGCTAACTGTGTGTCGTTTATATTGGGATATGCCAATTGATTACAAATTCCAGGTATACAGGAGTAACTCTCTCTCCTCATGGATGTAAACAGGTTATTCCGAATGTTTCAGAAACCCGAATAGTGACCTTAACCCGACAGTAACCCAAATATTGGCTGCATGTAAACGTAGAGTCTGTGCTGCTTTTCTTCTGCCCATTATTTGGTGCTGTACACTGGTTAGCTTTTGCCTGTCATCTTTTAGTGATTTAGTTTGGATAACGCCATCTGTTATTAGGTTAAAGACACAGAACTTCAAGTTTGTTCTTTGTTTTTCCCCTGTATTTTATTTAAGCCTTCTCTTAGCCTGTTTTGGGGCACTTGTTATGTTTTGAAACCCTTAATACTTTAGTTCATTCTGTAAGACCATTTATTTTCTGTATTTTAATTTTATTGCTCTTTTCTGATTAAAATAATTTGTTCCTCCATTTAACATCTGACTACAGGGTATTATGTTACTTCCCTTGCGAGGGTCATAACACCTTATAAATTTAATTATAATGCTTTATAAATTAGAATCTTTAGTGTGTTTTACATTTGAATTTACAACTGTTTATCAATCGTCAGGGCTGCTGCTAGGCTTTTGGAGGCCCTAAGCAGAATTGGCCAGGGAGGCCCCCCTCCAAACACAAACACAGACAAAACTCGAGTTCCTACTTAACCTGTTGCTATTTATTTTCAAATTGGCATTAAATAAACATATGAACACGGACATTTAAATATTTAGTAATATACTGCATAAAACAAAAACAAAATAAACAGCAACAACAGCAGTAATATATAAATAATATATAAGTAATTTACAAAACTTTCTCTAGAGCAGCATGGCATGCCACGGACCGGTGCTGCTCGGTTGTGTTCTAAAATAATGCCCGTCGGGTATAGTCCTGGTCCTGTTAGTAGCTATGGTCTTTTGTGCAGGTTACAGGTTTGACATTGGCTGTATGCTAACGTGTATGCTAACGTTGAGGTCAATAATATAGTTTTTGACAGTGTTTTCTGTTTTGCCAAAACAAATAAGCCTTGACATACGGTGGCCAAAAAGGAGGACATTTTTCAAGACTCAACAAATCTAGGATAAAAACTTATTGTTGCACTTACATCACTGTAATACAGAGAATTAGGAACTACTGGACCAGTTCTCGGTTTGGAGGAGTGGTAGTGCAATTAAAATCAGAGATTAGAGTCAGGATCTTCACATTAATTTGAAAATCCTGCTCAGTAAATTATTAGCTGGCAATTTACTGAACATATAAACACATAACACACAGTTCACATTCATGCAAAAACTTGAGTTTGTTACTCACGACACCTTTCTTTGTAACCTTCACGTTAAACTTGTTTCTGTTCTTTAAACCAAATTATTGTTTACAAAAAACTGGCCTGCATGACAGACTATGCAGAAAAGTTTGTTTAACTCAAATGCATTTACATAAAATTGTCAAACAAAAGAAGAAAAATAAAATCTCTAATACTGGTCAACTTAACAAGGAGGCAGCTTTCATGTCTGCCATTAAACTTCACAAACAAAAACAGCTGATTGACGCCAAATACAGGCTTATAATGTCAGGAAAATAAAACACAAGGGGTTTAACACAGATATATTCAGTAAAGTAAAGTTATTTACTCAAGTAATCAAGTATTTTCCTGTTTTACAGACGGAGTTTGAGGCTTAATTAGCTTGTAAACTCGTCACATAGATTTCCGAAAATAAGATATAGCCTAACTAAAAGAAATCTCACCAAAATCTTCCTAGGTTAGATGTTTAAAGTCCTGGCAGTACCAGGGGATCAATGCTCACTGGAAAAGTTTTGCTTTTACCTGCAGAAGTCAAGTTTAAACTCCGTGTTTAGCTTTAGCTTCAAACCGCTTCTCCTCCCGTTTGTCTCTCACTCACCTGCTGCCGCGTGGGGGTGCTTCACGTACTCGGTTTGTTTCACGTACTTGTTTTAAAAAAAACTATCATCTTTTACACACTTCTAAAACAAACAAGTAACCATATGAACTGTCACAAACATTTGCATTTATCTAGGCCTACTTATTGTCATTTCCTTTAGTTATTGTTATTATTTGTGAACCCGTTTATACATGAGGGTAATGTGGGTTACATCCTAGACAGTCTATAAAAACATGAACTTACCAGCAAAAGATGCACGGGCGTCAGCTCTTTGTTTTTTCTTCTTTCTTGTGGAACGTTTTATATAAGTTAGATAAAAACATTTAATTTGCCCGAATTGTGAGTGATAGGTTACACAATTAAGAAAAAACAACGGTGGGCCTGTTATAACTAATATGTGTATTATATGCAATAGGCTAATGTAATAATTTTCATGACATTACTTTGGAAACACTTTTTGGAGGCCCCCCCAGGTACTTGGGGGACTACGTGCTCTGCGTACTTTGCGTATGGACAGCAGCGGCCCTGTCAATCACCCAAAAGATACCTTACTAGTAACATGTCAAAACATGGTTTGAATTACTGGGAAAATTAGTGGAAAAAATGTTTAATACTGACAAGCTTAGACTGTTTAATAAAACATATCTTTGTAGTAAATATGATAAATAATTAAAAATTAAAAATATGTATAGGTTTTCAATTTTTATAGTATTGCCAGGTAAAAAACACATTTACTATGAAAAATTTATTTTGTGGCTCAATTAACAGTAAACGGCTATTTTATACTGTAGTATCAATTATGCAAACCGCTCCAGCAAAAGCTGTAGATCACGGTCCGATGAAGCCAGCAGGACCCCATTATCTGCCAAAAGCAGAGACCCAACCCTGAGGCCACCAAAACAGATCCCCTCAAAACTTGGCTGCTCCTAAACTCAGCAAAAAAAGAAACTCAGACCTCTGACTTTCAACTGTTTTTACTTTCAGTAGACTTAATGTGTGTACATTTGTATGAACACTAAAAGAGTCAACACCATAAGACATAAACTAAAAATGTTTCACAGACATGTGACTAACAGAAATAGAATAATGTGTCCTTGAATGAAGGGAGGCTCAAAATCAAAAGTCCCAGTCAGTGTCTGGTGTGCCCACCAGCTGCTTGAAGTATGGTCCAATCCTCCTCATGGATTGGGCCAGATTTGTCAGTTCTTGCTGTGAGATGTTACCCCACTCTTCCACCAAGGCACTTGCAAGTTCCTGGACATTTCTGGGGGGAATGGCCCTTGCCCTCACCCTGCGATCCAACAGGTCCCAAATGTGCTCAATGGGATTGAGATCCGGGCTCTTCGCTGGCCATGCCAGAACACTGACATTGCTGTCATGCAGAAACCCACGCACAGAATGAGCAGTATGGCTGGTGGCATTGTCCTGCTGGAGGATCATGTCCGGATGAGCATGCATAAAGGGTACCACATGAGGGAGGAGGATGTCTTCCCTGTTCCGCAAGGCATTGAGATTCCCTGCAATGACAACAAGCTCAGTCCGATGATGATGTGATATACCGCCCCAGACCATGACGGACCCCCCACCTCACAATCGATCCCGCTCCAGGGTACAGGCCTCGGTGTAACGCTCATTCCTTCTACGATAAACACGAATCCGTCTATCACCCCTGGTGAGACATTGCATTGCTTGCATTGATTTAGGGTTTGAATGGGTTCAGAGTCACCTGGTGACATTATATTGTGAAGCTGAGTATCATCTGCGTAGTTATGGTAGCTAATCTTGTTGGTTGTTATAATCTGGCCTAGTGGGAGCATGTAGAAATTAAATAGGAGGGACCCTAAGATGGAGCCCTGGGGCACCCCACATGCGATTTCTGTTTGTTCTAATGAAAAAAAGCCTATTTACACAAGGGAGGTCCTGTTCTTAAGGTAAGACTCAAACCAGCCAAGTACTGTGCCAGAGAGTCCGACAGAGCTCTCCAGTCGTTCCAATAATACATCATGGTCAACTGTGTCAAAAGCAGCACTGAGATCCAACAGAACCAGCACTGTGGTTTTACCACAGTCTGTATTTATACAAATGTCATTGAAAACTTTCACGAGAGCAGTCTCGGTGCTGTAGTGAGCACGGAAACCAGACTGAAACATATGAAATGGTTGGTCATTGTTAGGAAGCTATTTAACTGTTGAAACACAGCTTTTTAAATAATTTTACTTAAGAATGGAAGATTATTGAAAAAGCTGTAGTTCTGCATTAACGTGTTGTCCAGGTTCTTCTTTAATAGGGGTTTAATAATTGCTGTTTTTAAAGTCTGGGGGAAGACACCTGACGGGAGGGATGAGTTAACTATTTCAATCAATTTAGACTTAATGACTGGGACATCTTTCTTTAGAAAAACTGTGGGTAGGACATGGAGGCAACAAGAGGAGGAGCTTAACTGGTTAATGATTTATTCAAGGTTTGCTTTGTTAAGTTTTTGGAATTCAGACATTTTCTCTACAATGGTGTTGAGTGGGGATGACATTGGTCGTGTGTTTGGTACAGATGTACAGATTGATCTTCTGATTTTCAAAATCTTTTCAGTATAGAATTTGGCAAATTCATTGCATGCCCTGGTGGAGTTTAGTTCAGGGTCTACTGTCGCAGGAGGATTAGTTAGTCTCTCAACTGTTGCAAATAAAGTCTGGGCATTATTAATGTTTCTGTTAATGATTTCGGAAAAGAACGATTCCCTTGTATCTCATAGTGAACCTGAAGTCAAGTTTTTCACCATATTCTCTCGGCTCGTCGACACTACCTTTTTTTTAATACGTACCAGTGGATCACTAGTCCACGGAGACTTCTTTCTACCAGAGACTATTTTCACTTTGATTGTAGCAATGGTATTAACGATGTCTGAACGTTTAGAGAGAATGTTATCTACAGTGGTCTCACTGTGTGCTTGGCTTGCACCCACTCACTGGAAGCTCTATTGTTGTTTGTGTTGTTTTTATTTTTAAAAGTAACTCTCTGCTTTTGTATGATCGCCAATCGCACCTGTCCTGGATCATCAAATATATGCCAGGAATTTTGTGGGATTTTTTGAGGATGGTCAGCGAACTTAGCCTTCTGTTCTATCGGCGGTACCAGCTTACCTGTTCCGTGCCCTTGTTCCACACCCCGGAGTAGACTCTGTTGCTGGCGAGGGAAATGCAGTGGAAGGCTGGCCAAATCTAAACCCTATCTGACGCATTCAACAATTGCATCAGATGGAGTGTTTTGTGGCTTGTATTATAATTCTTTCACTGGGCCTTTTGTTTCCTGGCTGGTGCCTGTTGTTGGCCCGGTTGATCTGGGTCGGGTTCTCCGCAGTTGCTTTCTATGCCCTCCAAAACATGGGGTGAATCCAGGGAATCTGCGATCTCTCTGCCGGGCTCCAAGAGCTGTCAGGATTTTTTCACGTCGAGCTCTCTGGATTTTCTCTGTATCGTGGAGAACTGGATCAATCCTGGTGAGTCTCATGTTTTTACTGAGCTGTTGCCGTCGGATTTCCACTATTTTAACTTTCCTCGTATGTCTGAACGAGGAGGGGGAACTGCAACTGTTTTTAAGGATGCTTATCAATGTAATGAATGGTGGTATGAAACAACCCACACTATTAGACCACAGTGTCGAAGAGCAGAAGGAAATGGAAGAAGGACAGACTTCAAGTTTCTCTTTAGATTTTAAAGAACTGTTGGCATCAATACCAGGAAGCTGTGAAAGAGGCTAAAAATAAACATCTTTCAGACATTCTTTTAAACGTCAAAAACCTTGAGTACGTTTTAGTACCATTGACAACGTTCTTAACACTCAGCAATATGCCTGTATAGAACATTCTTTTCAGACATGTGAAAACTTGCTATCCTTTTTTGTTGATAAGGTATCTGGTACCAGGGCTCAGATATGTCCTTTAGTTTCTGGTCCAACTGTCCCTGTTTCCTGCTGAGCTGTCTTCCACCCGTTTGAGCCTTTGACTTTAAAATTATTGCATGACATTGTTGGTCATCAGAAGCCCTCAGGTTCTCCCTCTGATGTTTTGCCACCTCAGGTTATTAGATAGGTCTTTCCTAGTCTGGCTTCATCTGTTCTTGCACTTATCACTAGCAGCCTCTCATTTGGGATGGTTCCTAAAAATTTGAAACATGCTTTTCACATTACAGGCCAATCTCTAAACTTCCCTTTCTCTAAAAGATACTGGAGAAAGTTGTTTTTATTCAGGTTACTAAGATTTTACAAGAAAATTACAATTTAGAAAAGTTTCAGTCTGGTTTTAAATCTCTTTGTAGCACTGAAACTACATTGCTCAAGGTTTTAATGATGTTCTTTCAGCTACAGATTCTGGGAGTCATGTAATCCTGGTTCTACAGGACGTATCACCTGCCTTTGACACTGTGGACCACAACATTCTGTTGTCTTGATAGGAGAACGGCATGGGGATTCAAGGCACTGTGTTGAATAGATAGCTAAACAAGTTTGATATCAGAAGTTTCTGTCCGCTTCTGTTGAAATAGCGTTCGTTTCTTGTGAATAAATGCTTTGCCCCACAATATATCTTGAAATTGTTTATAAATCTAATTGAAAGGGCAGCACAGGTGTTTTTTTCAGGAATCTGTGGAGCATACGGAGTCTGCTGAATGTTTTATCATGCCCTGTAGGCAATGGTCCGCTGATAAAAATGTCTATTTTCAGTCTCTACAGTTTCTGTAACAAGTCTAAGAAGTCCCTCTTTAGAATTTCTGACTGCTTTCTGGCAATATCAGTAGATCCTGCGTGTATAACTAGCTTTTCCAGTTTAGGTGGTTGATCTATGATTGTCAGAATTTTTTCTGATATTTCTCTCACTGTATTTTTGCAGCAGCTATACACTATAGTGTTCTGGCTACAAAAGTGATCCCATTAATTGATCCGTCATATATGATGAGAACTGGGGCTGTTCTTACTTTCTTGTGTGTCTGCTTCATGTGGCTGGATTTCTCCTGGGGACCTTGACTGGTCCCAGGGGCTGGGTCGTCTTTTGGGGAAATGAGGGGTGTAGTAAGTAATATCTCTTGTTCTGGGCTGGAATTTCTTTTGTTTTTTCTTCTTTGGAACAGTAAAAGCAGATGTAGATTCACTGGAATTTCTTTTGTTTTTTATTGTTTGGAACAGAAAAATCAGGTGTAGATTCAGTGTGCTTTAAAGCCAGCCAGTCTTCATCAAACTGTGAGTGTGGTACCCATTAAGCGCCTTTTGGCTGAGGGAGTAGAATTGTTTTGTGGCTTCTGTGCAAGAATGTTGGACCGAGGTAACACCAGGCTGCCAGGTCCTTCCTCCCTGCGTTTAGTCATCAGTAAAGTTGTCTCATTTCCATATCCAGTTTTTAATTCAATGTTAACCTCAAGACAGTGTAACTTCATCTCCATTCCTTTCATTCTCTGGAGTAGTTTCTCAAAGTCCTTAGCTGAGCAAAATGCCATTTTGGTAATCCACAGTCCTTCAAAAAGTAATCCAAAAAAGAGATCCGGGCTAATACAGTAACTCCAGAGGCTGGGTGTATAAAGTAAAAAGCTAAGAAAAGAAAATAAGAAAAGAAAAGAGAATAAGGCGAGGGATCAGGAGAGATCGGGCGAGGCAGCTCCTCCTTCAGCAGCTACACAGTATGTATGTCTTTTTTCAGATGACAAAAAGTTAAATGTCCAGATGGAGATGCTGGTGGATTCCCAGATGAAGCATTTGGCTTGAAACAATGTGACAATAACATTAAATATACCTACAGTAGTTATTTAGTAGAAGAATTACTAGAAAACATTGTGAACTGAAAAAAGTTTGATCTTCATTAAAAAGACAATTTTTTGTACTCTCTTGCTAGTAATATTTCTGTCTACGTTGGACTTAGGAGGTTGTAGGCTGTAGATTTATACAAATTTGGATCTTCATAATCTTTTGAAGTATATGGTATCTTGCCCCTATCCCCCTACTCAAGTCAATTGTGTGCATCCCCCCCGAAAGGTTTAGCCCCTGCCACTACTTGAGTGGTGTTTTTCAAGGATTGCTTGATTACTTTTACATGAGTAATTATTTACAAGACTACTTTGGCTTTTACTTGAGTAATATTATTTTTAAGCAATGCTACTTATACTTGAGTATGTTTTTTGGCTACTCTGTCAACCTCTGGCTAAATATAAGAGTGTATACTTTTATATACAGGTCCTTCTTGAAAAATTGGCATATTGTGATAAAGTTCATTCTTTTCCATAATGTAACGATACAAATTTAACTTTCATATATTTTAGATTCATTGCACACCAACTGAAATATTTCAGGTCTTTCATTGTTTTAAAACGGATGATTTTGGCATACAGCTCATGAAAACCCAAAATTCCTATCTCAAAAAATTAGCATATCATGAAAAGGTTCTCTAAACGAGCTATTAACCTAATCATCTGAATCAACTAATTAACTCTAAACACCTGCAAAAGATTGCTGAGGCTTTTTCAATCTGTACCTCAATATCGAACCCACAACCAGTGCCATCCCCAATCAACAACAATGTAGAGAAAATGTCTGAATTCCACGAAATAAACCAGAACAGCCTTGAAAAAATCATTATCCAATTAAGCTCCTCCTCCTGCTGTCTTGATATCCTACCCACAGCTTTTCTAAAGAAGGTTCTTCCTGTTATTGGTTCTGATCTTGTTCAAATAGTGAACTCATCACTGCTATCAGGTGTCTTCCCTCAGGCTTTAAAAACAGCAGTTATTAAACCACTGCTAAAGAAGAAAAATCTGGACAACACGTTAATGCAGAACTACAGGCCAATCTCTAATCTCCCATTCATCAGTAAGATTATTGAAAAAGCTGTGTTTCAGCAGTTAAATGGCTTCATAACAATGACAAACCGTTTTGATGCTTTTCAGTCTGGTTTCCGCGCTCACCACAGCACCGAGACTGTCCTCGTCAAAGTATTTAATGACATCCGCATAAATACAGACTGTGGAAGAACCACAGTGCTGGTTCTGTTGGACCTCAGTGCAGCATTTGACACTGTTGATCATGATATTTTATTGGAACGACTGGAGAGCTGGGTCGGACTCTCTGGTACAGTACTTTGCTGGTTCGAGTCTTACCTAAAGAACAGGGACTTCTATGTTTCAATAGGAAACTTTTCATCAGAACGAACAGAAATCACATGTGGGGTGCCCCAGGGCTCCATCCTGGGGCCCCTCTTATTTAATATCTACATGCTCCCACTAGGCAAGATTATAGCGACCAATAACATTAGCTACCATAACCACGCAGATGACACTCAGCTCTACATTACAATGTCACCAGGTGACTCTGAACCCATTCAAACCCTAAATCAATGCATTGACCAAATAAATGGATGGATGTGCCATAACTTTCTCCAGCTGAATAGAAACAAAACTGAAGTGATTATTTTTGGACCCAAGGAGGAACGATCAAGAGTCAGCACACAGCTTCAATTAATACAGCTAGAAACTACTGATCAGGTTAGTAACCTAGGTGTAGTAATGGACTCAGACCTGAACCTCCAGGGTCACATAAAGGCAATAACAAGGTCAGCGTTCTATCACCTGAAGAACATCTCTAGGATTAAAGGACTGATTTTGCAACACGACCTAGAAAAACTCATCCATGCGTTTATCTTTAGTCGGATTGATTACTGCAACAGCATCTTCACAGGTCTGCCTAAAAAGCCAATCAGACAGCTGCAGCTGATCCAGAACGCTGCCGCTCGCGTCCTCACTAGAACCAGGAAAGTAGAGCACATCACCCCAGTTCTAAAGTCCTTACACTGGCTCCCTGTAGCTCAGAGAATAGACTTTAAAATACTTTTACTAGTTTATAAATCATTACATGGCTTAGCACCAAAATATGTTGAAGACCTGTTGTCATGGTACCAACCACCAAGACCACTCAGGTCCTCCAACTCTAGCCTACTAAACTTCCCTAGACTCAGAACTAAACATGGAGAAGCAGCTTTCAGTTTCTATGCTCCCCTTATCTGGAACGGACTTCCTGACGAGTGTAGAGCTGCTGAAACTCTGAACTGCTTTAAATCGAGACTAAAAACCCATCTGTTTAGAATTGCCTTTGAGTAAATGCTTGATGTTATATGTATGAAATGTGTTCATGCTCTCTTGCTTTTTTATTTATTTTTCTCTTGCTTTATTGTGTATCATGTGTAATGTGTGTTTCTTTTATGTGTTTCTTTTAAATCACCAAATCATGTAAAGCACCTTGAATTACCCTGCTGTTGAAAGTGTGCTATACAAATAAAATTGCCTTGCCTTGCCTTGCCTTGCCTTGCCTTGCCTTGCCTTGCCTTGCCTTGCCTTGCCTTGCCTGGCCTTGCCTGGCCTTGCCTGGCCTTGCCTTGCCTTTTAAAAACTCCCAGCCTGGTTCATTACTCAAAACCGCAATCATGGGTAAGACTGCCGACCTGACTGCTGCCCAGAAGGCCATCATTGACACCCTCAAGCAAGAGGGTAAGACACAGAAAGAAATTTCTGAATGAATAGGCTGTTCCCAGAGTGCTGTATCAAGGCACCTCAGTGGGAAGTTTGTGGGAAGGAAAAAATGTGGCAGAAAACGCTGCACAACGAGAAGAGGTGACCGGACCCTGAGGAAGATTATGGAGAAGGACCGATTCCAGATCTTGGGGGACCTGCGGAAGCAGTGGACTGAGTCTGGATTAGAAACATTCAGAGCCACCGTGCACTGGCGTGTGCAGGAAATGGGCTACAAGCCACTTTTGAACCAGAAACAGCGGCAGAAGCGCCTGACCTGGGCTACAGAGAAGCAGCACTGGACTGTTGCTCAGTGGTTCAAAGTACTTTTTTTGGATGAAAGCAAATTTTGCATGTCATTCGGAAATCAAGGTGCCAGAGTCTGGAGGAAGACTGGGGAGAAGGAAATGCCAAAATGCCTGAAGTCCAGTGTCAAGTACCCACAGTCAGTGATTGTCTGGGGTGGCATGTCAGCTGCTGGTGTTGGTCCACTGTGTTTTATCAAGGGCAGGGTCAATGCAGCTAGCTATCAGGAGATTTTGGAGCACTTCATGCTTCCATCTGCTGAAAAGCTTTATGAAGATGAAGATTTCATTTTTCAGCACGACCTGGCACCTGCTCACAGTGCCAAAACCACTGGTAAATGGTTTACTGACCATGGTATCACTGAGCTCAATTGGCCTGCCAACTCTCCTGACCTGAACCCCATAGAGAATCTGTAGGATATTGTGAAGAGAAAGTTGAGAGACGCAAGACCCAACACTCTGGATGAGCTTCAGGCCGCTATCGAAGCATCCTGGGCCTCCATAACACCTCAGCAGTGCCACAGGCTGATTGCCTCCATGCCACGCCGCATTGAAGCAGTCATTTCTCCAAAAGGCTTCCCGACCAAGTATTGAGTGCATAACTGAACATAATTATTTGAAGGTTGACTTTTTTTATATTAAAAACACTTTTCTTTTGTTGGTCGGATGAAATATGCTAATTTGTTGAGATAGGAATTTTTGGTTTTCATGAGCTGTATGCCAAAATCATCAGTTTTAAAACAATAAAAGACCTGAAATATTTCAGTTGGTGTGCAATGAATCTAAAATATATGAAAGTTTAATTTTTATCATTACATTATTGAAAGTATGAACTTTATCACAATATGCTAATTTTTTGAGAAGGACCTGTATGTGTTTTTTAGTCTGAAATGTCCAGTTTGCTTAGCTGTGCTATGGATCTGCTTTCAGGCTGCAGGGAAAGAAAGCTAATCTACACGAACATCTGAAAAAGAACATGCAATTCCTCAAGCACATTGGATACAAAACCTGTTGCAATTCCTTGCACACCATCAGAGACTGTTTTCCATGTTGAATGGACACCACTATCAAGTCCTGATAATAAGACAGTTTATGTCAACCATTGCAATTTTCTAAAGTGTTAAATTCTGTTGACTGTGTTTATTCTGTACTTTTATTTTGAAAGCTTCAGGCAGTGTTAAGTAAAATGAACAGGTTATTGTGTAAGCTTAATATTATTCACGTTTGTGCCTATTTGGTCAATGTATTGATTATTAAACCTAATTGTTTTTTTTTTTGTTTATAGCAAATTATAACAAAAACAGTCAATGATTCTAAATAATTTTTTCTAAATTAAAGAAAAATGTGTGTGTGGGTGCGTGTTTATGTGTAATATATAGCTGTAGGCAAGGCAAGGCAATTTTATTTGTAGCACACTTTCAACAGCAGGGTAATTCAAGGTGCTTTACATGATTTGGTGATTTAAAAAACAAAAAACAAAACAAACAGACGTGGAATATAACATTGGAAATTAAAAGTAAAAGCAGCAAATTAGCATGAAACACACATTACACATGATACACAATAAAGCAAGAGAAAGATCAATAAAGCAATAGAGCATGAACACATTTCATACATATGACATCAGTCATTTATTTGAAGGCAACTCTAAACAGATAGGTTTTTAGTCTCGATTGAAAGCAGTTCAGTTTCAGCAGCTCTGCACTCGTCAGGAAGTCTGTTCCAGGTTAGGAGCATAGAAACTGAAAGCTGCTTCTCCATGTTTAGTTCTGAGTCTAGGGATGTTTAGTAGGCTAGAGTTGGAGGACCTGAGTGGTCTTGGTGGTTGGTACGGTGACAAGATGTAAGTGTGTTAATTACTAGGAGACAGTGAGACAGCGTATGGGGAAAAATTTATTTTGACAACAGTTGTTCATTGTGAATTTTATATTTAATAACAAAGTATACTATTAAGTATTCCATATTGTCCCTATATTTTCCAAATTCTGGCAACCACTGCTGCCAGTAATTTACCATAATATTTCAATTTTTAAATAAAGTTCCGTATTTTTTACAGTTTCACTCTGTTTAAGAGTGAGAGACTGTAATCAGGTTAATGGAATGTCTGTTGTTTTATGAATCACCATAAACAGGCTTACAATAAAGTTTATATCATTTATAGTAATTTATCGCACTAAAAACAACAGTTCTTCATTGGGGAGCGGCTGTAGTTCAATGGTGGAGTTGTCGACCTGCGACCCAGAAATCGTGGATTCGATTACTGCTTCCACCTGCTGCATGCCGTTGTTTCCTTGGGCAAGACACTTCACCTACCCACCTATTGGTGTTGGACAGAGGGGCCAATGGCGCGATATGGCAGCCTCACTTCTGTCAGTCTGCCCCAGGGCAGCTGTGGCTACAATCGTAGCTTGACCCACCAGTGTGTGAATGTGAAAGTGAATAAATAGGGGAGTTGAAAAGAGCTTTGAGGGTCTCGAAAAGCTCTATATAAATATAAGCCATTATTATTATTATTATTATTATTATATATTTAACATAAAAAAATATGCCGCTAAATTTTCCACATTGTCACTGTATTTTTCACTGTGAAATTCTGGCAACCATTAGCTGCCAGTAATTTACCGTAACACCGCAGAAAAGGACTAACTCTGACTCTTTATTTATTGGACACCTAGAAAAAATAAAAATACATACATTTGTGAATAAACTATTTAGATACAATCCATGTAGATGGTAAGATTAAAGAATAATCTTTAAATATTAAGGTATTTAGGTAAGATTAAATAATAATCTATAAATATTAAGGTATACTTGTTACCCATTTTGCATTTATACAGTTGGTCAGATAATGTGTTACACCTAATTTGATTTAGCCATTTCTGATGCTTTTACTGTTTTCCTCATCCTTGTCTTATTTATAAATGTAAAAAGCATATGTCAGCATGTGATGTTGATGCAGCTACCTTCTGCAGAAAGCCAGCTGCTCCAACTCCTGGGACATACCTACAACCCAACTTAAGGGTTGGTTTTCCTGTCTGAGCTCAGAATTACTGTAGAGGCATGTCCCTATGCACAGCAATTCTGCTAAAACATAATTTTACCACTGACAGTAGAAAGTTGACCCACTCAAATTCCTAGTAAGGCATAGAAATTGAGCCTGTCAGCAGTTACACATTGTAACTTTGAATTAGAGCTCTCCTTGACCAGAGAACACACCCTGGGGAAGCAAACAAAAAAGTATTGGTAAACAAAAAAGTTATAATTAAAGACACTAATAAATAACAGTGACATGTTGATTAATGGTATCACTGTAAAATAGATTGTAATTTAAAAAAAATAATGAGGTCTTTATTATTTCAGGATCTCTTGAATTTTTAATTTCAGCTTTTTCAAGCACTTATGAGGAGTTCACATAATCAGCAGAAGGACAAAGCAAATCAGAAACTAATTCTGAGAAATGCATCAAGATAGATTATACCAGGGGTGTCAAACTCATTATCATTTTGGGCCACATCAAGATAACGAATGTCCTCAATGGGCTGGCTGTGGCAGAATGTGTTGATAAACCTACCTATCAACAAAATGTGAAATAATTAATGAATAGCTGTCTCAGCATTCGATAAGTACTTCCTAAAGGTAATATTGAACATCTTATTACATTGACGTAATTTGGTACTATATGAATACAACATTATTTTGGTTCAATTAAAAAAACAATATTTAAGCTCATAACTGCTATATTGGAGGTTTTATTAATGTGGTTCTCTAGAGCAAAAGGGCCACATAAACAGCTATAGATGGCCGGATTTTGCCCATGGGCCTTCAGTGTGACAGGTGGATTATACCAAATCAACCATTCATTTGCCAAATGTTTTTTTATTTCATGCATATAATGTCAGGACATCTACAGTATGTTTATTTGACTTACTTCCTTGAGGACAGCCATTTTCATTAAGGATGTTTATGTATTTTTAAACTCACATTGCTGTACCAAGTAGTGCACATTATAAGCATGCACTATTAAAGAAGAGGGTAAGAGGTTTCCAAATAACACCTAAAAAAGCTTAAATATTAGTCTTTCAACCACCCCCAGTCCTCCAGGTGGGATGTGTGGCTCTTCATCTCAAGCTCTGGTCCACTACGAGAAGCCTGGGAACTTGAGGGGCTCTCTGCTGTATCTTATGAGAAGGAGGAAGCCAGCCCGAGCGATTGCAAGGACGGTTGCTACAAGACGCGGAAGCTGAAGGTGGGGGAGAAGAGATCCGTCCGAGAGAGCCGGGACAGGGAAGCTGCAGCCGAGGAAGATGGGTTGGAATCCCATTGGACCAACGAGAGAAGGACACTGTGGGAAACCTGATGCACCACGGGCAGGTGACGGCCCGACAGAGAAGGGATTGCCAGGGAGCAGCTCCTCGGATGGATCGACACAAACAATTAAGATGTTCATGTCAAGAGACTATAATGAACGCTGGAGGTAAGATGTAAGCACACGCAAGCACGAAGGGTGCAAAAATGATTGAGACAAACGGGCGGGCTGTGTTTATATAGACTGCAGAGGAATTAGATATGCAATCCGGGCGTGAGACGCAAGGTGAATCGAGTTTGGGTAGATTCCTGAGTGGGAAGTGGATTTTGGGGCGTGGTCCTGCTCCCGAATTTAAGTTAACACGTTAACTCCGTTTGGGATGAAAGTCAGATAAAACTGGACACTCAGTACGTTTACATGCACAGCTAAATCGAGCTTTTTTGAGTAATCAGACTAAAGACTTCCCTCCTGCAGCGAGCCGAGTCCCAGTTTACATGTCCATCAGAAAATCGAATTATTAAATGAAGTACGTTCAACTCCCTGATGATAGATGGCGATATGCAGTCCTACAAGTTAGCCTAATAGCTGTTAGCTTCCAGCTGCATTCAGGCAGTAAACTGAGGCTGGCGGGAGTGAAGCAGACGGAGTTAAAGCAGGATATTCACAGTAACAACGCATCGCCTCTTCGTAAAGGCCGGTTTATACTTTTTTTTTTTTTTTTTTTTTTTTTTTTACGTGTCCTGTTTGGCAGTGTGGAGCTCAGAATTGGTGTCTGAGTACTAAGTAGAAGCCCAACAGATTTACTTTCACAAGCGGAGCAGTACAGCTTTTGCTATAGTACTCCACTTGATTTATGTGTGAAAAATCTTTATTATGAATTGTTGGAGTTTTTATTTCCTGATGTTATGGACACGGAGACGGAAAATTAAGGAGAAGAAAGAAGGAAGATGAAGAAGAGAGGTAGGAAACAAAATGTCATGAGAGAGGGTGTGTTGAAAATACAAGAGAGGAAGGGGAACAAAGAAAACACAGGAAAACATTGAAGTCTGCCTCCATACCCACAGGACGGCAGAGAGAGGGGGAAAAACAAAACACGAAAAAGGAACATCGACAAAACCAACCAAACATTGTGAACTTAAGAATTACACAACCACATCACACAAAAATAGATATAAAAATACAACAACAATGTCACATAAAAACTCATGGTACCGATTTATCAAGCTCTAGTAATGATAACCTCAGCCCAAGAATATATCCTTAAACACCAGAGACCCCACATCTATGTGTGTGTGTTAGCATGCTGGTGCATATAAGGTTTCTCCATAAGAGTGTTCGATAGTTGGTGTGAGAAGACATCAATCCGTCCCCCAGGAATCGATGCAGACATGAAGGAGATCGGAGCAAAGACGTCCAAAGGACCGACAGAGCCCCAGGCGGACCCGGGCGGGGCCGACCGCAAACCCCAAGAGAGGAGAAAAGGAGAACCCCAGGGGAACATCCAGCGGCCACTATGCAGGGGCCCGGGGGGCAGCAGTGACGAGCCCACGGGCTCCGCCGGCAACCGGCCGCGCCAGGGCGGGCCGGTCAACGGACCGGGGGAGCCAGGGCCCAGGGACACCCCACCCCCCAGCAGGGACCCGACAAGGGACCGGCCGACGAGGGGCCCCCGGCACTGCAGGGGCCGCCGCCGGCCGCCACGCGACGCCTCCGCCCTAGGCCAATCCCCACCGCCAACATCCCAGCGCCCCACCAATAGCCGCAGGGGACGGACAGCATCCCCAGGCCGGGCTCAGTCAGCATCTGGACGCCAAGTTGTACCAGCTCCCGGGGCCTGATCCCGCGCAACGCAGGGCGCCGAGACCAGGCTTCGAGGGCCAGGGCCGGTCCAACCCGCCAATGAGCCGGCCACGCACGGTGCGCACAGAACAGGTGATCAAACGAGCAGAGACGCCGGATCCGCATCCCGCCGAGCCACCGAGCAGGCACCACCCAACAATACCAAACCTGGCACCTCTAAAAGAGGTGCCCCAACCAACCAAAGGAAGATATCGGCCCAGCGTATCGGCCGACCGACACACCGGCCCCCCCAGGCCCGGCCAGCCACGCACCAGGTCCGAACCGGATTGACCACCGGCGCACCGGCAGGCAGGGGCCCCCGTCACCGGCGGGGAATGACGGAGGGGAAATAGGCCCCCCATTAAGTGTAAGGCCTGAGGTGCGCCAGGCGAGGGGGCAGACCAATATCCAACCTGACAGGTAGACCAAGACATACAGACACAGTCATACGTTCCCTCCCTCTTAAACACATACATTCTCACTGACTCACCAAGACACCCTAAAAAATGACGCTGTACCCTAACTCACACACCACATGCACACTTTATGCTCCCAGGTCCAGGTACTGATGCCCCAGTAGAGCCACCAGCCCCCGGACCCGGGAGGTGGACCCCCTACCTTCTAGGATGGAGACAAGCAAACCGCCAAGGGCCCCACAGTGGCAAAGCAGCCCGACAGCCCAGGACCCCGACCAGACCGCCTCTCCTCCTCCGGACCCCAACCCCTGATGGCCCGTAGCGAACAGGGGTGGGAAAAGACCCCATAGCCTCCATCCTCCCACTCGAGTATGGTGTTGATGCGTGTTGTTATAATGTGCATTTAAAACAGAGGGGTGGGATGTGGGGGAGGCAGCCACACATCCCCCAACCCCCACCCCGAGCCCTCAGTGTCTATATGTGGTTTAACAGTGGGCACCGGCACCAGAGCTGAAGCTGATTGTACCGCTCCCCCTCTGGATGCCGAAAAGTGTGCCCACCCCAAAGTCCCTACATATGTGTCGTGTGAAAATGTTATAAGTGGGAGTGTCTAAGTTGTATATTAAAATTGGGACCCAGGACACCACGGGATAGCGAGGAGGGAAACCCCTCCTCGCACCCCAGTGATGTGCCCATGCCCCAAGACCCTATATGAGTGATAAAGTGATGGAGCGGATGGACAGAGGTGTCCAGGGATGGGGAGGGAAGGACTGGGAGACAAAATGTCTTCCCAGGGAGCCAGCTCCCCCACTGACCCCAATAGGCACCGCTGTTCACCGGGATCCACCAGGGGAGGGAGGCCATGGCACGTCCGACCCGGGGCCCACGGCCACAGCACCACAAATCCCACGGACCCCAAGGCAGTCCCCCCAGCCCCATCCCAGAAGGGGAACTAAACCCACCCTGACATTCGCTCTACTCTCAAAACACAAAAGACACTAGACACCCAGGTTGAGTTCGCCCCCCCCCCCCTCCCGCACACCCCTTCCCCCCGTCCAAGTGCCCTCGTAGGGGGAGAGCACCTGTTGCCACACAGCAGCAGCCTCCCCGCCAGCAAAGGAGGCCCCCAGCGCCACCCGCACACCGGAGGCCCCCGTAGCCCGAACCACGTAGACGTACCTGCCCAGACCAGGAGCAAACCGATGAGCCAGGCGGCCGACCCACCAGGCCGACATCCACCAGCCTCATTCTTTGTGGAGCGACCACTGTTGCTCAACGGCCCGGCAGGAGACCAAACCCAGCGCCCCACCCACCTGCCCAGCACGCCCACCACCCGGCCAGTCCACCCGGCCAGTCCACCCGCAAGTCCGACAGATCCCGGCCAAATGCCCAACCCCAGCGCCCCACACAAAGACCAAGACCCAGGAGCCAAGTCCAGTGCAAAAAAGGACTGATCCGCCCCAGAAACGCCAACCAGCCGCCGCGACCAGCAGCCAGGCACCCCAACCAGCAAACAAGGCGAGACGCCATACAGGGACTGGCGATGACAATCGGCCCAGAGAAAAAAAAGAGAGGCGGCTGCACATGCCGGCCACCGGCCGGCCACGACCCCCACAGCCAACAGAGACCCCACGCCGGCCGACCCCCAGCCAGGACCACAGCTAGGGGGCGCGGCGCCCCCGAGCCCCGAATCCCCAGGCCCACCCCAGACCCAACCCAGGCGCAGCACGGCCACCAGGCCAGTAACCCATGTCCGCCAGTGCAACCCCCCCAAGGCACCGCATGCAGCCATCAGGAGTCACCACCCAAAGCCCAACCCCAGGCCGGTCACGACGTCCAGCGCCCCATCCGCCCAGTGATCCCACCCCCCGGGTTCCCCCCCAGACGCCTCCAACCCCAAAACCCCCACATCAGCAACAGTGTCCCAAATGACAAAACCAAGTGCCCCTCACCCCCACTAGGTGATGGAGCCGATCAAAGGAGCCCAGAGAGATTGATCAGATATGGAGCCAGAGGCCGTCTCAAGACCAACATGGTCCAACAAGAGATTTCTATACTGATTAATATTAAGAGCTTTTTTATTTTTCCAGTTCAGGAGGATAGTTTTCTTAGAGATGCATAAGGCAATGTTCAGCGATGCATAAGGCAATGTTAGCGATGCATAAGGCAATGTCGTTTTATACATCTGCGTTGTGTCCCTCGCGTAGGGTATGCCGTAACCGCCGTAGCCTCTGCGTAGGTCCACAGAGGCTTGACGCGCACCTCCTCGGACCTGACGTGCAGCCCGGCGACACGACGCAGAGACGCGGAAGTACTCCCTTGTGATTGGTCAGTGAGATTATATACGCACGTACCATCTTCTACGTCTACTCATTTGCTTGCGTTGCAAAGTGTTCAAAAGAAGGATAATTTGTTCGTCTGCTTCCACAATCTCGTTGAGACACTGCACCAAGTCGGCCGCGATCGTTGTTCTAAAACAGGAAATACTTGCCGGAACTGAAGCAAACATAAGCAAACCATCAGAAAAACTCCGGTGGAGTTTGCCGACCGATACCAGCCTACTGCTACCTGCGGGTCTGGAAATGAATCAGCAACACGACGCTTTCAGCAGTGGGTACGGCGTAACCTACGCGACTGATGCGATGCAGAAGTATAAACCAAGCTTTAGTCCAAACATGCACTGATTGGCCGCTTACGTTTGTCTTAGTTGCCATATGCCTCTTATAACACCACTGTTGTTAGTACTCGGTCGAATAATTCGAATTTTTCTTGCTGCATGTAAACGTACTGAATGATACCTAGCTCTCCTATTATGTGTGGACCCAGCAGCCAGTTATCAAAGATTTTAATACTGTTGGTATTAATAAGAGAATAAAGTCAAATATTACAGCTTACATAAAGTACTGGCTCTTGTGCTGACTACTAATGAGAGAAGATGCAGTTCAGATCAATGATTCTTTGGATGGCCTGTTGAACCTGGATCAATAACCACTGGCTGAGTGAGGACTTGTTCTCTGATTTGGTGTTTTTCACTGTCAGACACTTGCTCATAAGATATATTCACTCTTGCAGCTATCCACCCCCACACCAAACATGCACACAAGAGGGCACACGCTCACACACGCACTCACACACACACCTACGCACACACACACACGCACACACACACACACACACACACACACACATACACATGCACACACCCAATTCCTTCTCTATGTCTTTTGCTCTCTCTTGCTGCTAAATAGGTTGATACTCCCCAGTGCAGCAAGGTTAATTCATTATGCTTTTTGACTAAGATGCAATGACTTATTGTCTGACTTTTCTCTGGATTTGTGCCATGGGAATCAAAGATGGATTTCAGTCAATAAACATAAGGGTTTTGCATAAGAATCTGTTCTGTTCATCACCATCATGATAAAACATAAAACTGATTTACCATAAAGTAGGCTAGCCAGAGAAACTGTCTTACCTTTTTCATTGAATATATTATCAATTAGTAATTTAAGGAAAAGCATGCTGGTGTTTACTATGTTGTGAGCAATTCAAAATAAGAAGTAGAACTGACTAGAGTTTTTAGCTCCAACTATATTATAAGACATAATTGCATTTGAATTGTAGATTCTTAAAATGAAATCTTAAGCTGCTAAGGCATGGGAAGGAAAAAATATCAGCATTTTACCTTTTAAACAGCAAGGACAGCAGGATGGCTGACTACACACAATAAAGAGCTGACACTACATTGCCATGCGCTGATGTAGCCTCACAGTTTTTTTGTTTTCTCATTCTTGTGAGGAAATATCTCACAGAAATACCTGCTTTATCACATAATCATGGATTTATTAAAAGTAAGACAGGTAATACCATATTATATTGGAGTACTGGCTTCTAATTTTTCTTGAAAGAACCTGATTAGATTTCTGTCATTAAAAATAATCAAATACACTTACACAGGAGTGACAAAAGATGTGTATTTTTTTACAATATTTTCCCCTAAATAAAGGAGGGTAAAAATACATTACCCATATACAGTAATGTTCAATAAATTAGGATATTACTGGAAAGTTCATTAATTAGATAGATAGATAGATAGATAGATAGATAGATAGATAGATAGATAGATAGATAGATAGATAGATAGATAGATAGATAGATAGATAGATAGATAGATCTCATTATATTTAAATGTACTGAATTTAAACTATATGACAGGCCTCTGCTGTGTTTTGCAGACTCATTTCCTGTTTCTGTTTTAAAATCAACCTTAAGAAAAAACTTTTAAAGAAATATTGTATTTTAAAATAATTGCATTTCAAAGATATGATGAATTTGTCAGGAGTTTTGTTTGTTAGGTAGTTCTGCATTATCTTCAGTTCTGCAGGTTCACCACTGGAGTATGCAGCAGAGGCACATGGTGTAGCAGTTCCCCTCTCGTTGGATGGAATCCAGCAGGTGTGTTCCTGCACACCTGCAAACCATCAGGGTCATCAGCAGAAGGATAAGAGGAGCTGAAAGTCAGGCATTCCCCTCTTGAGTTCTAACCCATGTGGTAAACCCAAGCCCTCTGTGACCTTTCGATGTTCCGTCCTCATTCTTGTCGTAAGATACTTACCTGTTTACCTCTTTCAAGGCTACGTGTTTGCTCCAGAGGTTTATCCACAGACATTCTGCCTCAAGTTACCTTCCTGAAACAACTCTGGATCAGTACTTGACTGGCTATCATCTTGTTCCTCTGCCGAGCCATAATCCTCCTGCTCAATATCCATTCGCCCACCGAGACGCCTTCTATTTCCAACGTGTTCGTCTCCGCAAAAACACTTCCTGAATCTCATCGTCATCACCTTCATTGCTTCTTGTATGCCTCCTGCCTCCCTTCCTACAATAGTGGTAAGAAAATTTGCTTCATCTCCTTACTACACATTCACATTTTAAAATATTCACCTGTTCAGTTAACTCCCTCAGTTCCTCCGGCTCCTGTTGCATCAGTCCTCAACGTTCTAGTTCCTCCTCTGAATTACCACCATGTTGACCTTCAACTCTGACTCCATTCATTTCTCCCTACCGTCTTCATTATGTCATATCTGTAAGCTGCTCAACCTCTACAAATTCATTCTCACACAACCTATACTCTATTTCCTTCTTGTAGTGTTCCAGTTCCTGATCCCCAACCTCGTTTAGATCAAGGTACATCCACTTACATATCATTGGTCAAGGAACATCTTAAATTTGTCCCCTGAGAGCTTTCATGCATGTGGGTCAAACTACCAAAAATCATACTAGATTGATCTATTTCAGAAAACTAGTCAGATGCTGTTCTGTCCTGATCTAAAGCATTCAATTGTACAGAAGTTTTACTTTCCCGTGTTTTTCCTTGGCAATGCATTTTAAAACAAATATAAGCTTTTAACGGTATCCCTGACCTACGAATATGTGAAGCTTTAACATTGGCTTCCTGGGTTAAATAACTGGCAATTTCAGGCTACAATTAAATCTCTTTAGTTTTATATCCTTGCTTGTTAGGGACAAAGAGTTGATTGCTTCAGCTTGCTAATTCGTAAGCAAAATATCGCTGCTCTACCTCAAAATGATCTTGCACAAATTATAGAAGTCAGGAGTTCCTTTATCAGCTAATTTAACAGGTTGCAAATGACAGTTCTCAGATTTTTCTCCTGCAAGAGATTGCTAAAATACAATTTTTCAATTAGGCGATTGTATATTTGCTACTCGCAGGGAGAAGAGGTTCAGGAGGAAAACCCAGATATCCCTGTCCCTGTCAACATCCTCTAGCTCATTCGGTGGGATCTAAAGGCATTCCCAGATCAGTTGAGACATATATAGTGCCTTCTGTGAGTTTTGGGTCTTCCCTTTGACATGTTTTCAGGAAGTTTTCTGACCCACATGCAAAACTCAGACACGGACTCAAGAATAAAAGTCAAACAACAGATTTATTGATGAGGTTCTTCGGGAGGGAAATGGCAATCCAGGAGGGAATCAGAATCTGCAGGTTTGTGGAGAGAGGTTAATGGCTGGCCAGCTCTTGAGAAGGACTGCTGATACTGAAATCCAAAAGACTTACTGGTTGGAGATGAGCGATGGAACTTTGAGGAGGGTGTTAGGTCGTGTCTGAGAGCGACTGTGCAGGGAGATGGATCTAGGAGGGCTAGAGTGAGAGGATCATTGGAGAGCGGGCAGGCTGATGAAATCCAGAGTATTGCTTGAGATAATCTGGGCTGCGGGTTCTGAACAAAGAACTAGAAGGTTTCCTCGGGAAACACTGGAAATAGGCACAGGAGCCGGTGGAATCCTGGGAAAGAAACACAAGGGATTAAGCACGAAGGAAGCACTGGAGAAAATCAGGTTAAAATACTCGAGATCACTAGAGCGGCTCAGCGTACCAGGTAGGTCAACAATCAGGCATTGAATGAGCTTCTGAAAGCTCCTCAAGAAGCTCCCAGAATGGAGTCTGATTAGCTCCAGGTGTCATCAATCAGCCTGCTCCAACTCTCCAGCAAAGATCTTCCCTTAAAAGATGCCTCACTCGGTACAGAAAAACAGTCGCTCACAGAACCGAACACCCTTGGGCACTCCTCCTAGTGGGGCACATATGCCTGTATTATTACAACATAACTCAAACATATAAAATCTTTAAACATTGCAATGCTTTTATTACTAAATCTGTTAAGAATACTGACTTCTGGTCTAACTATACACTCAAACGACAAACTGTCTTCTGAAGAATGTCTTATACAGAATATATTTACTAGATTGAATACCTATACATAAGTCTAAGTTTGACCAGTTCCTGTATTCTAGTTTTCATGCTTGTCTCATTCTAAGCGGTCCGATCCTATGTGGAATTATGTTTTTTGTGTTTTTATAAATAGAATAAAGGTTTCAGAAATCACAAACATTTTTATAAATAACATCTGTTATGTGGAGAACATTAGTTCCAGGTTGACCTGTCAAAATATTTTAGGTCTCTAACTACAGATAATCCATTGCTGTCTTAGGGTTGGGTAACATGTGAGGCCTGAATAACACCTGGTTCACACATTAGGCTTTTTAGGCCGATTCTGCCCCTTTCTCCCCTTCCGACATGCACCTATTATTGGGATGGCTCTTAAGATAATCCTAACAGATATTCCTGCCGTGTGGTGTGTTCAGAGCGCTCTGGTCTGCTCAGAAGGACTTCCAGACTGCTCTGATCACAAATCAGGGATATTCAACATGTTGGATTGTCTTACCCTGATATCACAGCTTGTGTGGTGTGTTGCAAGGACAAACGAGAATACAGCCTGTTGAATGTGACATGTAGCCAATCAGAAAGCAAGGTGTCAGGCAGCGATTCACCTTGGAAGCATCTATAAATATTTCCAAGTGTCAGCTCACTTAACTGAAGTCCAAAAATGTATACAAACAGATCAGTCAGAGCAAAGTGTGTAATGTTTCCCTGTGAAAAAAACCAAACAATTCACCTCCATATCTTTGAAAAGAAAGTATAGCCCTAGCACCTGCTGTGTCCACTCCTTTATCCAACGCCAGGATAAAATTTTTTTCCTCTGTTAACTAGTCCACAGACTATTGCCAATGCCTCATCCTCGGCATTCATTTTATTTACTCCTCTGAATTTAGTCCCATTTTATATCATGAGGCTTTGTGAGATCTCCTGTCTGATCTTCGAATGTTTGTGAGTAAAATCGGCTCGTGTATGTGGTGTCTTGTCATCGCCATGTGGCCCACACCACACACTGTAGGACCAAAACAGGAATATCCATGATTTATTTATTGCCGTGTGTGTGGTCTTAAACTCTTGTGACAATTTTAAAATCCTGCCGTGTGAACCAGGCCTTAGATCCTATCTTTAGCAACATTGCAAATCACAGTTTCCAGTACCTGGTTCTTATGGAAGCATATGTGTAACATAAATCAAATTAAAATGGATTAGCAGAAATGCCTTTTCATTTTAAAAATCTAGCTGCTATTTTTGACTCATGAAAAAAATTTAAAAGAAATAATCCAAACTGCTTTTTCATTTTACAATTCAACAGTGCTCATTCTGTAACTTCATCAAAATTAAATAGAAAAGGGCATTTAAGATTTAATTTTCAAATTGCACCCCAGCAAAATAGTTACAAAATTCTATTTAAAATTTCAAAGTTGAAAATGCATTTGCAGAAATGCATTTTCATTTTCAGAATACAAATGCCCATTTTGACTCATAAATAAAATTTAAAAAATTCTTCCAAACTGCTTTTTATCAATCTGGCGGTACAAAAATCAAAATCTTGTACAGCTAATTTTAGTTTTTGCAAAGAAAGGGGAAAAAAAAGTAATTTTATTTTTAAAGGTATGAGCATTGAGCTTACTTTGAACAATTTAAAATGACTATTGAAAATGAAATAACAAAAATTGACATTAGGATAAATTATTGTGTCGTTTTTTTTATAGTTACTTATGCAGGATTCTGAATGAGCTCTTCCTGGACCGTTCTTTAAGCTTTATTAGAATAAACAGGCTAAATAAAGGTCAGAGATGTGGATGGGGATCTCCAGCGGAGACCTCTGGCTGGTAGTTTCTGGTTGACGAGGGGAACAGGGAGGGGTTAGGGTAGCTTCTTTGCACCATCCGCTGCGTCGTCCAGGGCTGGCTTAATCGATTGCTGCCACACCACTAAGACGTGTTCAGAAGACACTTTGTCCCTTACCAGAGAGCACCGCTGAGTTCTCCAAACCAGCCTCATCCTCTGCTACATTGTCCTCAAGCTCATCCCCAGGGGCCACAATGTCACCAGCACTGAGGCAGATGTGGAGAAGAGCTCATGCTTTTATGACTCGCAATGGTGTTAAAAACATAAAAATGTTAAGTTATTGTTGCACTGGTTGTTTAAAATCTATTCATTTTATTTATAAGAAAAATGTTATGTAATATTTGGTTATATATATATATATATATATATATATTTCTGTACCCACTATAAATTAGTGGGTACAGAAAGTGTTCAGACCCCTTTAAATTTGTCACTTTGTTTCATTGTAGCCACTTGCTAAAACCAAAAAAGATCATTTTATTTCTCATTAATGTACACTCAGCACCCCATCTTGACAGAAGAAAAACAAATTTAGACATTTTTGCAAATTTATTAAAAAAAGAAAAACTGAAATATAATATTTCTATAAACGGCTGGCTTGACGGCGTATTTCCAAGTGTCTGCTTACTTGCCTGGGGTCTAACATGCGGTGGTCCACCTGATTGAAGAATGACCCGTCCTATGTAGACCAGGGAGGACAGGTCATTAGAATGATGCAGCCCCTGAATTTGGACCACACAGCCTTTATATATGTGTATGCTTACGCTCTCATACTTTTCCACTTGTCTTCTTATTACTTTTCCTTTCTTTCACAAGCTTCAACTATACACAAACGCCCCCTGATGTATTGATTGCTAAGCACGGTCAGGCTGGGGACTAAAGAAGAAGGAGCCCTGACGTCATTCTCCTGCGTCGTGTGGAATTGCCAATTCCATTTGAATTATGTTACACCTTTTGCGGGGGCAGGAATGAAAACAAAAAAGCAATATAATTTTCTTTGTCGTTTTATTTAGGTCCTGGAATGAGCTATGCTGAATTGCAAAATGAAAAAGCAGTTTGGATTATTTTATTTTTTTATTTTATGAGTCAAAAAGGGCATTTGTACTCTGAAAATGAAAAGGCATTTCTGCAAGTGCATTTTCATTTTCAACTTTGACATTTCCAATTTAATTTTGTAACTATTTTGCTAGGGTGCAATTCGAAAATTAAATCTTAAATGCCCTTTTCTATTATAAAATTCTATAATTTTAATTAAGTTACAGAATGAGCAATGTTGAATTGTAAAATGAAAAAGCAGTTTGGATTATTTATTTTTAATTTTATTTATTAGTCAAAAATAGCAGCTAGATTTTGAAAATGAAAAAGCATTTCAGCTAATCCATTTTAATTTGAATTATGTAACACATATGCTTCCATAGGTTCTCACATGTGGTGCATGGAAATTTGTTCAAGCTTGCCAGTAACTGTCACAGGGGCTTTTCAACTGAGTACCAAAAAATCTAATTGAAAGTGGGGTTGATTAGAGCTGACTAGAGGTCTAATTGTTGACTCTTCAACAAAACAGACAAATTGAAAACTAAAATTTATTTTATTTAGATCAATAGAACATAGTTGTAGCATACATAATAAGATAGTTATAAGTTTACAGATAAGTCTAATCTATCTTAATCTCAACCTAATTGAATCAGACAAAATTACATGCTGACAGCAACTATAAAATATTCACAAGACAGACTTGTCATTTGATCATGTGATCTTGTTGACAGTAATGTTGATGGTAAACATTATTGGAGTTGCCCAATACAGTTCCATGCAGTGATTTCATAATACTATAAAAATACCAATATTTAAATGCATATTTCTACTACTACTACTTAAAAACCAGCTGTATCGACTATTTACTTCTTGATACTACTGTTATGGTATATTTTATGGGTCATGTTTTTTTCATGTAATTTCTGCCATAAGATTTTGATAAGCATACAATCAAAACTTCTTTTAGTTGGGGAAAATAAGTTAAATGCATGACCATAAATGCCTTGTGTAACAATTATGATACAAAAAACTTTGTTAAAACCATGCAATAAACAGTCCAATTTCAAAATGTATAATTTTCAGATGTTTATTTCTTGCATCAGGCTTCAAAGGGTTGGAAAACTAACTATACAGTGCACTGCTATAATTATCTTTGTGCAGAGGAGTTCAGAGCTGAATGAAATTTGGTAAAAGTATAAATATACTCTGCTGATTTTTCAACTACTTGTGCTGTTTCTCATCTACAATAGAGCTCTGACCTACAATAATGAAAAGCACCTCTGTTGTCCTTGTTTGAAATTCTTTGTTGCACTTCAAACATTCGATCCACACAATCCTCCTCATCACGACCCGTGCTGCATGTCTCTATGGGCTCTGAACTCATGTTGTTTCCTCTACCTGCCCTCTCCACCATGAACACACTCTCTGCAACCTGAGCTTCATACTCACCCTTTTTTGTATTCCTGAGGACAACACTCTGACACAATCTCCAACCAAGAGAGTTATTGATTTGAACTGTACTATATTGATCTTTCACTTCTTTTTTGGCATGAAAAACTACTTTCTGTCCTGTGGTTCTCTAGTTTCATTCACAGAATTTAATTCCCGATTGAGACCTTGTCCTTCACCCTGTCTCAGTCACGTGTTGATTCACATGAGAATTTGTGTTAGACTATGGCTTCAGCTACAGTAAGCAAGCACTAAGTCCTGCCAAAAATTGTGCATGAAAACCAGAAGCAGCATCACAATGGGTACTGACCCCTGTTGGACTGTTGTAACCCTGACTAAAGGGACTGTTCATATTTGGTGAGCTTTAAAAATCAAAATCAGCTTTAATGGCCAAGTATGACACATACAAGGAATTTGACTCCTGCAACTTTTCTCTCCAGTACAGAACTTAAATAAGTGAAATAAAGAAATAAATACAAATAAATAATAAAGGAGGCTTCAAGTGGCTTCACCAATGTATCACAGATTTTTGTAATCCACAAAACATTTAGGAGAACACAAGACAAATGCTGACAGAACTGAGAAAGATGTTAATAGGGTATAATGAATACAAAAAAATTGTAAAAGGCAATTATCCTAAAAAATACATAAACTGAATAAATCCAGCACCAGTGACATAACTGCAACATCAATCACGGGCACATTGTATTAAAATTATTTCTCAATCACACAGAGGGATGTAAACTGGTAAAAACATATTGTTCCATAGCCCCATGGAGGGTATTGATGTGCAAATCACCCCTTACAAACTCCTGAATGAAAACAAAGAGACAGACATGCAGTGGTCTATTATTCCCCTTTTCTTCACAGTGACATTCACAATACTGAGAGACACAACTTCAAAAGACAGTCACTCCCTACTGAGTTCATCTCTTGACTCTTTGATTGTTAGCTATTCTCTCCATGTACTGTACGAGGTGTTGTAGGGGCTATAAAAATTATGATCTCATGTTTAATTCATAATGTCTCCACTTTCATTTCATCCAGGGGAGCATCATTGTTACACAATCAGAAGATTAGCACCCTTTTGTATATATTTCGTCTTGAACTTCTGCAACCTTCCTTTTTCTTCTAATTGTATATTCACCTTTTATGCAGTATAGGATAACACAAGATAAGCTTTAGTATCTGTATCTCTATCCAAGCTATGAATTGTGAATAGGATAATAATAATTATTATTATTATCATTATAATAATAATGATAATAATAATCCACTTTATTTGAGCACCTTTCAGAACACCCAAGGACACTTTATAAAAAAATAGAGAAAAAGAGAGCAATAAAACATTTGAAATACAAGCAAACAAACCAACAAAAATCTAAACGATTGGGAACAGACTTAAGAGGGGATTGTTGATTATAAGCGAGTTTGAACAAGTGAGCCTTAAGATTGTATTTAAACAGGAAGGGAGTCAGTATTTTGAAGGTCAGGTGGGAGAGAGTTCCAAAGTTTGGGGGCAGAACAACTAAAAGCTCTGGCTCCCATAGTGACGAGCCAAAAAGAAGGGGGAGTAAGATGAAGAAAAGAACAGGATCTGAGGGAACATAAGGGAACAGCAATGCAGATGAGGTCAGACAGATACGGAGGGGCAAGATGATGAATGGCCTTTAAAATGAAAATTATTATTTTAAAAATGATTTTCGAAGTTATGGGAAGCCAATGCAGTTGATGAAGAACAGGGGTGATGTGGTGAAAGTAGGGAGTTTTTGTAATCAGGCGGGCGGGAGAATTTTGGACCAATTGGAGTTTGTGAAGCAATTTGTGAGGAAGGGCGAAGGCGATGGATATTACAAAGATGAAAGTATGTGGACGGAATTACATTATTTATGTGAGTTTGAAAGAATAAGGTGCTATCAAAGATAACACCCAGACTCTTAACTTGAGTGGAGGGCAAGACAATCGAGTTGTCGAAGGAAAGTGAAAAACTGTTAACCCTGGAAATAGTAGGAGAGCCAATGAGTATAAACTCAGTTTTATTATTAAGTTTGAGAAAGTTGGACGAAAACCAGGATTTGAAAATCATGTAGACAGATCAGAGAGAAAAGGGGTGGAAAAGACGAATTAGGCTTACCAGATTTGTAGAGCTGGGTGTCATCTGCTTATCAGTGAAATTAGATATTATAATTCCAGAAAATATTGCCAAGAGGAACGAGGTAAATGATAAGAAGAAGGGGGCCAAGGACAGAGCACTGAGGAACACTATAACTGAGAGGAGACTCATGGGAGGAGAAATACTTGAGCTGAATTAACTAAGAAGTGCAAGATTTGAACTTTCCATACAGATTATTGAGGGTTAGATGAATTTGAAGTTTTAGGCAATATATTCCTCTGGGATTTTGGAAATAAAAGGAATATTAGAGATGGGGCGTAGATTATTGAAGTCATTTGCACCCAAACCAGGCTTTTTCAATATGGGTGTAATGATGACAGTTTTAAAGGCAGAGGGGACAATTCCAGTAACAAGGGAGGATTTAATAATGGTGACGATGAGTTTACAGGAGGAAGGTTTGGGTTTCATGATAAGATCAGAAATGAATGAAGGACTAGGTAGATCAAAAACAGAAAACCGGTGAGTTGGCAAAGGAAGTCCATAGGGGAGACAATGTTGCAGCTGGACAGAGAGGGATTGATGGGTGGAGTTGATTTTCTCCTTAAAAAAATGAGAGCAGAGAAGCACAATGATCAGATTAATAGAAATGAGAAGGAAGAGAATCAGGGGGCCTGAGAATAGTGTTTAGGAATTTAAAAAGGCCTTAGATTTACCCGAATGTGATGATGTACAGTAGGGGAAGACTAAGAGGTATTTTTAGTTTTTGAAATGCAGTCTTTGTAGTGCAAAACATGGTTAAAATAGATTTCGTTATGAATGGTTAGTCCAGTTTTCTTATACAGGAGTTTGAGTTGGTGTCCTTTAGCCATTAACAGAATAAGTTCAGGAGAAAACCAAGGGGCAGAAAGAGTGAAAGAAATGGCTCTTGTTTTAAGCGGAGCAAAAGTGTTTAAAATATTGGATACATTTGAATTATAATAAGACACTAATGCAGTAGGATCAGTTGAGTCAAAAGAAGAGTCCAAACAGGTGAAGGCACCGGAAATATTGTCAGGGTTAATTACTTTGATATTACGAAAATAAATAAAATGTTGAGGTTTGGTAGAGGAGAGGATGAGATTAGTACTATAAGACAGAAGAAAATGGTCCAATATAAGAAGTTGGTCGATTAAAAGGTTGAATGGGGCAAGGCCAGAGCAGCAGATTAAGCAGGATGTGGCCCTTTGAGTGAGTAGGGGAATCAACTGACTGCACAAAATCAAAGTTTTGTAAACTACGCTGATGATTCCCATTTTGGATGGAGTAGCTCTTCTTTCTAGGAGTTTGACTGAATTTATTAGTCCTCCAAAACACTGACAACCCAGGGTCCAGATCAGGAAGGAGAGTCGTAATTTAACCCACTTAACTGCAGCTTCTGTCCTGTTACCCACCCATTACCCCATAGAAACAGTGTCTTGCCCACGGCCAAAATCAAATGGATTAAAAGTCAACCCAACAAAAGCAAATCATGAAAATCTCCTAAAGATAAATACGACTTTGACTAAACAGAAAAAAACTATTACATGTGGTTTATTAAACATAAGATATCTCTCCTCAAAGACCTTGTTAGTAAATGACTTGATTTGTGATAATCAAGTTAATCTGTTTTGTCTCACAGAAACCTGGTTGCAGCAGGAGGAATATGTCAGTATGAATGAGTCAACTCCATTGATTTAATTAAATCTTCACATTCCTAGAAGTACTGGGCAAGGAGAAGGAGTTGCAACCATTTTTCATTCTGATTTACTAATTAATCCCAGATCAATTAAAAGCTACAGTTCTTTTGAACATCTAACCCTTATTTTTCCCTATCCAAGTTACAAAACATTAAGACCATTTTTGTTTGTGGTTTTGTATCGTCCACCAGGCCCTTACTCTCAATTCTTGGATCAGATCTCACATTTTTTATCTGATTTTGTATTAAATACTGATAAGGCCACTGAAAGTGATAGCCTAAATGCAGCCTTTAATGCCATCTTAGACTCAATTGGCTTTACTCAAAAAGTACAAGGATTTACTTTACTTTAATTTACTTTAACTGACCATCTTAAATCTGAAAGAAAATGTAATTATAGTAGAGCTTTATCAGACAATGCTGGAACAAGTTTAAAAGATTCTGTTCCATTCTTACTTTTCTCAGTGTGTCAGAGTAACACAGTGGAGGGCAGTAATTCCATCTCTAACCCTTCAGAAATTCACGGTCTGGTTCATAGCGCTACTTCCTCATTGTGTTTGTCATTAGAAAGTGTAGCCCCCTTAAAAAGAAGGTAATTAGCCATACTCCCTTGTTTAATGCAGAGCTGCGTACTTTAAAGCAGAATACTAGGAAATTGGAGAGAAAATGACGCTCTACACACCTAGAGGATTTATATTTAACCTGGAAAAACTAAATCTACAGCTGTATAAAAAGACCCTTTGACAAGCTAGAACAGGATATTTTTCATCATTTCATCATTAACAGAGGCGAATAAGAACAATCCTAGGTTTCTTTTTAGTACAGTTGCCAGACTTACACAGAGTCATAGTTCTGTTAAGCGAACTATTCCCCCAGCTCTTAGGCAAGGCAAGGCAAGGCAAGGCAATTTTATTTGTATAGGACACTTTCAACAGCAGGGTAATTCAAGGTGCTTTACATGATTTGGTGATTTAAAAAAAACACATAAAAGAAACACACATTACACATGATACACAATAAAGCAAGAGAAAAATAAAAAAAGCAAGAGAGCATGAACACATTTCATACATATGACATCAAGCATTTACTCAAAGGCAATTCTAAACAGATGGGTTTTTAGTCTCGATTTAAAGCTGTTCAGAGTTTCAGCAGCTCTACACTCGTCAGGAAGTCTGTTCCAGATAAGGGGAGCATAAAAAGTGAAAGCTGCTTCTCCATGTTTAGTTCTGAGTCTAGGGATGTTTAGTAGGCTAGAGTTTGAGGACCTGAGTGGTCTTGGTGGTTGGTACCATGACAACAGGTCTTCAACATATTTTGGTGCTAAGCCATGTAATGATTTATAAACTAGTAAAAGTATTTTAAAGTCTATTCTCTGAGCTACAGGGAGCCAGTGTAAGGACTTTAGAACTGGGGTGATGTGCTCTACTTTCCTGGTTCTAATGAGGACGCGAGCGGCAGCGTTCTGGATCAGCTGCAGACCTGTGAAGATGCTGTTGCAGTAATCAATCCGACTAAAGATAAACGCATGGATGAGTTTTTCTAGGTCGTGTTGCAAAATCAGTCCTTTAATCCTAGAGATGTTCTTCAGGTGATAGAACGCTGACCTTGTTATTGCCTTTATGTGACCCTGGAGGTTCAGGTCTGAGTCCATTACTACACCTAGGTTTCGAACCTGATCAGTAGTTTCTAGCTGTATTAATTGAAGCTGTGTGCTGACTCTTGATCGTTCCTCCTTGGGTCCAAAAATAATCACTTCAGTTTTGTTTCTATTCAGCTGGAGAAAGTTATGGCACATCCATCCATTTATTTGGTCAATGCATTGATTTAGGGTTTGAATGGGTTCAGAGTCACCTGGTGACATTGTAATGTAGAGCTGAGTGTCATCTGCGTAGTTATTGTAGCTAATGTTATTGGTTGCTATAATCTTGCCTAGTGGGAGCATGTAGATATTAAATAAGAGGGGCCCCAGGATGGAGCCCTGGGGCACCCCACATGTGATTTCTGTTCGTTCTGATGAAAAGTTTCCTATTGAAACATAGAAGTCCCTGTTCTTTAGGTAAGACTCGAACCAGCCAAGTACTGTACCAGAGAGTCCGACCCAGCTCTCCAGTCGTTCCAATAAAATATCATGATCAACAGTGTCAAATGCTGCACTGAGGTCCAACAGAACCAGCACTGTGGTTCTTCCACAGTCTGTATTTATGCGGATGTCATTAAATACTTTGACGAGGACAGTCTCGGTGCTGTGGTGAGTGCGGAAACCAGACTGAAAAGCATCAAAACGGTTTGTCATTGTTATGAAGCCATTTAACTGCTGAAACACAGCTTTTTCAATAATCTTACTGATGAATGGGAGATTAGAGATTGGCCTGTAGTTCTGGATTAACGTGTTGTCCAGATTTTTCTTCTTTAGCAGTGGTTTAATAACTGCTGTTTTTAAAGCCTGAGGGAAGACACCTGATAGCAGTGATGAGTTCACTATTTGAACAAGATCAGAACCAATAACAGGAAGAACCTTCTTTAGAAAAGCTGTGGGTAGGATATCAAGACAGCAGGAGGAGGAGCTTAATTGGATAATGACTTTTTCAAGGCTGTTCTGGTTTATTTTGTGGAATTCAGACATTATCTCTACATTGTTGTTGATTGGGGATGGCACTGGTTGTGGGTTCGATATTGAGGTACAGATTGACCATCTAATTGTTAGAATCTTTTCAGTGAAAAAGCTGGCAAATTCATTGCAGGCCCTGGTAGAATTTAGTTCAGGGGCTACTGTCACTAAAGGATTAGTTTCCACTGTTGCAAATAGAGTCCGTGCATTATTAATGTTTCTGTTGATGATTTCAGAAAAGAACGATTCCCTAGCATCTTTTATAGTTAGCTGATATCTATTCAGTCTCTCTTTGTAGATCTCACAGTGAACCTGGAGTCGAGTTTTCCGCCATTTTCTCTCGGCTCGTCGACACTCTCTTTTTTCTTTAATTTGGAGGACTAGATTCTATTAATGAAGATGTTTCGTTATTTTCATCTAGCCAAGTTTCTGATAAAAAAGGGCGTGTAAATTATGCTCAGTGATGAAGTCATTGATAAGAAAAGACTTCCCGGATAGAGAGCTAATGTTTAATAAAGCTAACTTAAGTATTGTGATGATGGGCAGCTGAACCTTCTGACAGGTTATCAATTTGAGATTTTGTTTAATATGAGAGCGTGTGGTTAACGGTTTATGTTTCCTGCTGCTGATAATCACTGATATAACCTCAGGGGTGCCAGGTGAATTCTGGGAGACGGTAGGGGTGGATTTATTGCCCGGTTCCCTCAAATATCAAATATCTGTAATAATCAGTGGGGGGAAGCTCCCAGGCTTATTGACACTAGTCCCAGGCGTTTGGTTTAGTCTAAGTTTAGGTGTTAATTGTGTCCCAAATTTGATTTGCTCGTTCAGTCTGTCTGTAAAGTTTCTAAATGGAGAATCATTTGATGTGGCTGAGTCACAGGAAGATGAAGACTTAATCTCTGATGGTTGTTTATCTGTTCGGTCCTGTGGTGTCATCATGACTTGCTGTTTTTGTTCTCTGATATCCATGGGCGCCTCAAGGTCAGCTTTTGGGAGCAAGTGTTTTGCTTTCTGATTTTGATAAGAAAAAATGTTTGCTGCTAAGAGCCTTACTCCGGCCTTGTTCAAATAGCGCATCCCTTCTTTGAACAGATGATTAGCACTTCCAAATACTTTGAAATTATTAATAAATGTGAACGACTTCTCAGCTGATTGTTTCTTCAACCATTTATGGAGCATGTGGAGTCTGCTAATTCTTTCCTCATTCCCTTCAGGGACTGGTCCGCTGATGAGGATGTTTACGTTAAGTCCATCAAGTCTCTGTAGGAGATCAGAAAAGTCTCTCTTCAGAATCTCTGATTGTCTCATCGCGATATCTGCTGATCCAGCGTGAATGACAAGCTTTTCCAAAGCAGGATGTTGGTCCAAGATTTTAGGGATTTTGTCTGATATTTCTCTCACTGTATTTTTGTAGCAGCTATAAACTTTGGTATTCTTGCTACAAAAAGCCTCAGTTCCATTAATTGATCCATCTTGTATGATAACAATCTTTGCTGGGGGGGCTATTATTTTGTTATGTGTCCGTTTGATGCGGCTGGGTTTCTCCTGGTGGCTTTGACTGGTCCCAGGGGCTGCGTCATCTTTCGGGGAACTCAAGGCTGCGAATCTGTTTTTCAGCGGGATTCCAGGTGGAGAAATATCTCTTGTTTTTGGCTGAAACCTCTTTTGTTTACTCTTAGCAGAAGCGGCAGTTCTGGGTTCAGAGGTTTCTCTGTGCCGGAGTTTCTTTAGTTTTTTCTTCCTCGGAGAACAGGCTGGGGTTGATTTCATGCGTTTTAAAGCTGGCCAGTTTTCATTATAGTGCGGAGTTCTTAGTAGTGATGACTTTATGGGATACTTCATAAATAAAATGTATTCTATTAAAAATAAAATCATTGCCATCCTTCCAAACATGATTACTATTTCTCAGTAAGTGAGGCAGCATTGGAGAGAACTATAGATCCTCATTTGTGTTTGGACTGTTTTGATTCAGTCGAGCTTTCAAATTATTAAAAATATTAGCCTCCTCTAAACCTTCAACTTGTGTGTTGGACCCAGTCCCAACCACATTATTTAAGAAAGTATTTCATTTGGTTCTTGGCCCTATTTGAGATATGATGGAACTTTCCTTAGTCAATGGATACGTACCACAGGAATTTAAAATTGCTGTAATTAAACCTTTTCTTAAGAAACCTTCCCTTGATCAAGATGACTTAATTAAATAGAGACCTATATCTAATCTTCCTTTCCTATCCAAAATCCTTGAGAAAATAGTTGCTAATCAAGTTTGTGAGCATCTAAAAAGTAACGACCTGTTTGAAGAGTTTCAGTCAGGTTTTAGAGTTCATCATAGCACTGAAACAGCACTGGTGAACGTTACTAATGATATTCCAATGGCCTCAGATAATGGACTTGTGTCTGTTCTGGTCTTGTTAAATCTCAGTGCTGCTTTTGACATAGTTGATCATAATATTATCTTAGAAAGGCTTGAACATGTTGCAGGGATCAAAGGAACAGCACTAGGCTGGTTTAAATCATTTTTGTCTGACAGATTCTAGTGTGTTCATGTACTGTAAATGATAAATCTTCTTCACACTCAAGGGTTACCTGTGGAGTTCCACAGGGTTCTGTACTTGAACCAGTTCTTTTCACTGTATATGTGCTTCCAATTGGTAGAATCATTAGACAGCATGAGATAAATTTCCACAGCTATGCCAGTGATACACAACTATATTTATCCATAAATCCTGATGAACCCAGTCAGTTAGGTAGATTACAGGCATGTCTGGAAGACATAAAAACATGGATGACTAAACTTTTTGCTCTCAAATTCTGAAAAGACAGAAGTTGCTGTCTTTGGACCAAAAGTTCTAAACAAGAAGTCAATCACTTCATCTAGATGGCATTAAATTGGCCTCCAAAAATAACGTAAATAACCTCTCCGTTATTTTTGACCAAGCCATGATATTCAAATCCCATATTAAACAGGTTTCTAGTGTTTCTTTCTTTCACCTCCGGAATATTGCTAAAATTAGAAACATCCTGTCCAGGAGTGATGCTGAGAAACTAGTCCATGCATTTGTTACCTCAAGGCTGGACTACTGTAGTTCTTTACTATCAGGAAGTCCACAAAATGCAATTAAAAGCTTTCAGTTGATCCAAAATACTGCAGCAAGAGTTCTGATGAATATTAAAAACAGAGATCATATTTCTCCTGTTTTAGCTTCCCTTCATTGGCTCCCTCAGGCCCGGCGCCACGGGCTGGTCACGTATTGGGCCCGCCCATGACAGATTACAATGACTCAAGACAAGAGAGTTTTGGATGCGGTAAAAGAAGACACTTTAGTACAGTAGTTTGCAAAAATAGACATGAGTCCCTTAAATCAGTGGTCCCCAACCCCCGGGCCGCAGACCGGTACCGGTCCGTGGGTCATGTGGTGCCGGGCCGCGGGCCACACATAAAGAATAAATAACTGGCATTCTGCTTAGCTTCAATCCCCTGTTGGACGGGGTCTATCAACTAGGATGATGGTCTCGGTGATTGAACATCCCCCGTGTCATGTTATCAACTTTTTACTTTCTTTAATATATAAAGTACTCTTATATCAGATCTTCTGTTCCTTCTGTGTCTCTATTCTGTCTTCTCAAACCCCCAGATGGTCGTAGCAGATGGCCACTTGTACTGAGCCCAGTTCTGCTGGAGGTTTCTTCCTGTTAAAGGGGAGTTTTTCCTCTCCTCTGTCGCTACATGCTTGCTATGAGGGATTGCTGTGGTTGGAAGTCTGCATCAACTGGACGCAACCTCAAGTCAATGACTCGATGCAATCTGCTGGGATTCCTTAAATAGGAAACTAACTAAAACTTTAAACTAATTGGAATGTTTCTATGATTGTATTGAAATGACTTTTCAGCGCTACATAAATAAACTTAATTGAATTAAATTGATTGAAGTTGTCCCTATGCATATTAAAATCATCCAGTATAAATAGAATATGAGAGAGACAGGATAAAAAAACAAAGGAAAGCAGTAAAATCAGGAATTAAAGTACTGTCATGTTTAGGGGGACAGTAAACGGAAGCAATAATAACTGGGTAAGGACCAGGGAGTATACAAAGAGAAGAGATAAAAGTATTAAAATTTAAGAGCCGACATAGAAGAAACGTTCTAGGTATCACAATGTAACAACATGAGGCCTTCACCTCAACCACAGTCATGGGGATGAGCGGTGTAAACAAACCCAGGGGGTGCGGCCTCGTTTAGCTGGGAGAAGTCGTTTGGTTTTTGCCAAGTTTTGATCAGACACAGAAAGTTCATATTTCGGTCAATGAGAGATCCGGGATAAGATGACCTTTGCTTGTCAATGAGCGGATATTTAACAGAGCAAAGTTTAGGAGAGTAGAATTGGGACTGACCAGAGTGTTTGCCGATCTAGCCGGTGTTACCAAGACTCGGTGGTTTACATCCCGCTGGACGGCGTTGAGTGGAGAATGGCAAGTGGAGGACCAAAAGGACTTTATGTCCTTAGAAGTATCCCAATGGAAGGATCGACGAGATCCCCGATGAATATATCTCTGTTTGTAATTCGAGTTAGAAAGCCGGGAGAGATCTGGATGGAGGGGAAGGGCTGTCAGTGGGGCCGTCAGCAGATGGTAAGACAGTCGAAGGAGTTCCTCAGCTGAGTATTGAAGGAGCCCAGACACAGGCAGCAGTAGGTCAACCAGGAGAAAAAATTGACACAGCAGTCAGCAACAGGTAAATCCCATCAATCCTCATTTTAGCATATACAAATGGGTTTCAAATTAATTAAAATGAAAAGATCGAACAAGAAAACACAAAAGGAACAGTTAAACAGAAAGAAGGGGAGACCAACGAGCAGCGGCCTCATGTCGCCAGCTTACATTCCCAGTCTGCTGTTCCTAAAATTTTGCTCTCATCTGACCCGATCTCCTCCAATTAGAAACCTAATATATTTGGATTTGAATATGTAAGAAAGCATTATAATCTAGAGTAAAACACATCCTGTACCAGCATGGGCTGAAAGGCTGAAAAGAGGAAGATGTCCATTTTCTAACAACCACTTGAAAACCCAAATTACAGTTTGCAAATGTGTTCAGGGACAAGGACCATAGTTTCTGGAGACGTGTCCTGTGGTGTAATGAAACTAATCTTGCATTCAGATAAGATATCTATTTTTACATTTAAAGAAAAAAGTTAGAAACTTGCAATACTGAGAAAAACATTCTGTTAATATGAGAGTGACATTATTATATAGTGTGGGTGTTTTGCTGCAGGATGAATTTGTGTATTTCAAAAAATAGAAGTCATTACAACAAAATACCATATATTAATTTTAAAGCGACATCTCAAGACAAGAAGATAAAACTTAAACAAAAATTGACAATGACCCTGATCATCCCATCAAATTAGTTTCAAAGAAACTTAAGGACAAGTAAGAATGTTGTAGTGGCCATGACAAAGTACTGATCTCAGTGCAATAGAAAAGATGTGTGTGAACAAGCTTGCTTAATAACCAGACTTAATTACACTAGTTCTGTATGAAAAATAGGCCAAAATTCCAATAAACTATTGTGAGAAGTTTGTGGAAGGATACCAGAAACCTTTAAGAAATACAGGTTAAAGGACAGCTACTAAAACCTAATTAGTTCTTTTTAGGATTATGCATGTAAATATATTTTTTTAAAGATTAAAAAATGTATCTTATTCTGACAACTAGGTAATACAAATAAATGGCAATTCTAATGTACCTAAAACAGGAAAAAGTTTAGTCTTAATGGTTATAAGAAAACATGTTAATGTAAATATCTAGTTTTAATTGAATATGCAGCAACCTAATAATCATTAATACACACACAAAGGTGTACACACATATATACACAAATAAGTAAAAATGCTGCAGTCTTCCAATAAACAGATTTAAAGTAGGAGGGAGTACTTTATTAAGTTCAGTGTAGCCATTTCCCTGGAAAGACTTGCACAGTATTTTGCAGGGCTATACAGGGGTCTAATAGCATGTGGTGATATATCTGCTCTGACATTTACGATAGTCTCACTGTACTCCCTAATTATTGAACAATTTCAGCATAAAATCTGATTTAGCAGTTAAAATGAAACTGCCTAAAGTCATTTGGCTTTGCCCAAGACTTATCTCCTCTGGTGGTTTTATTCATTTGTTTTCTCTTTATTTTTTTTTTCTTCTGTCAAATTTTCCTCTATTCTCCAGATATGTTTATGCACTGGAGTCTCCTACTGACAAGATTGGTTTACTGACAGAACAACATTGCCCCCTGTTGGTTCCAAATGAGGAAAACTTCCATCCACAGCACTTTAGCCATGGCCTCACTAATGCTTCACTGAATGATACCCATCCCATCTCAGACAGACTTAGCAGAAGATTGCAGTTTGAAGCCCACCATTGCAACACATGTGATTGCATGAGCCAGGCTTTTTGTTGATTGCTCTCATTGTGTGTAAGAGCTCCTGTTTGATGGTTAGAAGTACAACATAAAAACCCCCAGCTGTATGGTCATGACAGTGAGACAGTTAGGACAGCGTTAAGGCTTTGTGTGTGCGTGTGTGTGTGTGTGTGTGTGTGTGTTGATAGCTCTACAGGTTGAGAAAAAAAAAATCTCTAAAAGATGTAAAGTTTTATATGAACTATTCTCTTGAGTACAATGAGATGAAAAAAAGTGCTATACACATAGAAAACATGGGATTATCATGTAAGGTTGTCGGTACATTAAAACAATATCCATCCTAAATTTTATCTTCCATTTTTTTAGTTGACCTTTTCTGTCCTACTCAGAATCCCCATCAGAATTGACTAAATCACACAAAGCTGCTCAGTCTGCCAGTGCAGAGAAGAGATGGGCAGTTCTAAGCAGCTGCATTGTTCTCTGAAAATTATTCAAAACAGTGTAAAAGATGAAAGCAAAATATTTAATGAAGCTATTTCTTTAGATTGTCTAGTTATTTTAACCTATACAGCAAGATGAGGAGATCGATAGGGACTATGAAGTGAAAAACAGAAATAAAATACTGACTAGACAGCTGTTAATTAGACCATTAAGTGGTGGTGCCTTTGATCAGCAAATCTCTGACATGTCGATGTTGCATAAATGTATATATATTGAACATGAATTTATTGCATTTATTTCAGAATCTCAATTTACTTAGTGAAACATGTTATCTGTTTATTTGTTTATTTATTCACTTATAGACATTGCAGTTTTATTTCCCTTTTCTTTGTGTGAGCAGGCTAATTCACCAAGTCATTTTTTAAAGTGCCTTATGATCCATTTTTTCCTTCACTGAGCATCAGTTCACCATTTGCTAGATAGCTATGAATCATAGAGAAAATGTTTTCATATTCAAAGTCTTCAATTTTTGACCACCTTCGAGCCAGTCTGTGCACTGATCCCCTTCCCATGTCCCACACCAATAAACCATTTATTTATAGTGTAAGATGCTCTCCACAGTGTGCATCAATAGCTACATACTGTTACCTTTGAAAACATTTGATTTGTGTTTATTTTTCTGTGGTTCTTTCATGATTAGTGAATGAATCCATAAAGCACTTCAACCTTTATTTTCCTGTTGACTAGTGGTATCAAAATTAAAATGGCCAACTGTCTGCTCAACCTACTTATAAACATCCCTCGATACTTAAGCTGAAGATTGTTTTGCTTCTCACAGTTTTTTTAACCTAGTTGACATGTGGGATTTCCAGATAGTATGAAATGGAAGATAAAATTAAATTTTCAAATGTTCAGCACTAAGAATAAATGCTGACTGACTGAGCCAAAGCTCTTTCTCGCATATGCCTTCCATTTACCCATATTAAAGAAAACGGCAGGGTACATACAGCTGGAGAGCCGGCATGTCTTTAGAAAAGCAATATCAAATAAATTCTCTTAGTATACATAAAGCATGGTCTCTTTGTCACTTTAAAGTCTAAAGCCAACATCTATCTATGCTGTGCCCAGAGAAAAATGGCTTCTGGGCACAGACAGATTGCATCTTCTTTACAAGAACACTACATTTATTATGGTGAGGTGTTCTTGGAATGTGATGCACAGTTATAGAATTGTTCTGTTTGTGAGCCCTCATGTTTTATGTTCATAAAAACACCCCACAGATGAGTAAACCTTGAAGCAGCGTGCCAGAAGCAAATCAAATATTTGATTTGATCTGTAATCTGTAGGACTCAGCTGGCCTTAAATCCTTGCAGATTAATAGATTGAAGTTGGTGGTTGCTCTTCTTTTTTACACCTCCAATAGCTGCATCTGTTATCTATTCCTATAAGTATAGTTATGTTATACCACCCGAGGCAGCACTGTTTAGAATTATAGTTATCTATTACTTGAATGTTGATTGTACACATCTTATCAATTATCTTAGTGCCTGCAGTAAAATGCTTTAGGGCAGAATCTTGATAAACATGCCAAATTTTAAGCATATACCAGTATGTTCATTTTACATTTGACCTCAGCAAGTGCACATGGACTCACCACAATACTACTATGATGTTTAATGTGTAAGTACTTATCTGCAGTCTTTTTAGCCATTAGTACATGGACCCAAGATCCTGGGGGAGTTTGGGCTGGCTTAAAGGTCATCTGTAGGTGACCCTTTGTTTCCCTTTGTGCTCTCACATCAGGAGACTGACAACTGTTTTTTTTTTTTTACTTCTCTGAAACAGATAAGGAGTTAGTGGCACACTATGCTGGTTAACCTATTTGAACAGATGCAACATGAAAAAAAAAGTTTTTCACTTGTAAAAATTTAGCAAATGCTTTTGTTTTTTATTATTCTGGTCAAATGTCTGGAGTGAACACATGCAGTGTCTTGCAAAAAAATTAATAGCCCTAGAATAATTTTAGATGTTATTACACTACAACCACAAACCTCAATGTATTATTAAAGATTTTATACAATACATAAATAGAAAGTTGTTTATTTGTAAAGTGGGAAGAAAAAAAAAAGAAGTACATGGCTTTCAAATTTTCCTGAAAATAAAAATCGGAATAATGTGACATTCATATTTAGTCCTCATGAGTAAATAGTTTGCAGAAACACCTTTCACTGCAGTTATACCTGCAAGTCTTTTGGGGAGGGTCTCTACCTGTTTGGCACATCTTAAGTAAAATCTTAAATAATTATTATTTTATTTAAGATTTTATTTGCATCACATTTTACATAATCAAAATCTCAAAGTGATATAGTAATTGCAAAGTGCTAATAGCTCTTTGCAAAAAAGCTCAAGCTCAGTCAAACTGGAATGAGCATGTCTTTGAACAACAATTTTCATGTCACATATTTTAAAACGGATTTGGGTCCAAACTTTGATGGGGCCATTCTAACACATGATTAGGCTTTGATCTTATCAATTCATTATAACTTCTGGCAGGGGTGGACTGGGACAAAAATTCAGCCCTGGCATTTTCTGTCCAGACCAGCCCACTACATTATCAGCCGACACTACATAAAAGTCCACAAATCTCGCAGCATCTCCTCTCATGCATACTACAGTACAAATGAGAGTCATATTCCTTGATAGCAGTTAACAAATTAAGCACAAAACTGTGAACTCAAGGACTAAAACTGACAGCTATGGCAATCAATCACTCAGTATTTATTCATTATAGTCTCAACAGAACAAATCAAGTATGAATTCATAAAACATTATAAGACACATGATATACTCAAATCAGAGACGTCTCAGTAGTAGCCAAAAAGTGAAGTGGAGGCAGAGAGAGAACAAGCTCCCAAAAAAGAAAAAAGTAAAAAGAAAAATTTCCAAAAATGGTATGCCTGTTTAAATTAATGACCAATCACAAACACGAAACGAGGGATTCGAGGGTCATTTGTACTCCACATTGCATTGAATTATCTAATGCAAATCTTTAATTGTGTTTTTCTCAAAATTAGTTTTTTCCAACATTCAAAACGAATAATCTTGAAATCAGTTATACCTATATTCACCAAACTTTCCACCATTGTTCTATGATATGAGCTGAAAAAAATTACAGAGCGATGTGTCAATACATCGTTCTAAAAAAATATATATGTCCTATTTTGTGTAAAAAAAACAGGCCGAAAATGATTTTTATTTGGAGCTACTTTCACTGTTTTTTGATTTATGAAGTAATGAAATGAAATAAACCTATTTCCCTCTGTAAAAAGTTTTTGAAGTTTTTTCTAATCATATAACATATATGATTAGAAAATTAAAGAAAAATTCAATCTGTCTCACCAATTTTGAGATACGTTTAAAAATATATGCAAATTAGCAAATTTTTAACCAGATTGCACCTCATTTGCATATCTAAACAAAATGTATATCAAAACTTCTAATACAAAAGATGTTTGTTTTAATACTAGGATTAAGTTTGTCAAGTTTCATGAATGTATCTTGAAGCTAACTTTTTTCCCTATTCACCTGTAGTGTCTCCCTTTAATGTTTACTGTTGCTATGGCAACCAGAGACCGCTGCCGTTAGCAGCTGTCACAATTTGGCATATTTAACAAAATCAACCGCAACTACCAACAGTCAGCCCTTCAACTCTGGGCTAATATGTTTAACAAGTATTCAGTTATTCAGGTCACATCGCAGTTAATGTAAAACCATTTTATACTTTATTTTGGGCATGTCTCAAAATGTAGCCGAGCCAACCCCACGCTAACGTTATTTACCATGCATGTCTCCACTTGCTCCTCGCGCAGCAGTACCTGCTGCTGGGGTGGTGACCCCGGCACCAAATAGGTTTGTCAACCTTAAACATTTAGCAGCTTCCACCTCCAGAGATTTCAGCTTTTTGAGGCGTACTTTTTCAGCGCCATTTTCAGCTCAGCAGCATCCTGTCCCACCACTCAGACCCATGTCATGAGGTCTCGCCCACCCTGGTTTGTGTTTTGATTGACAGTACTGTCATGGCTCTCATAGGCTGTCAGCCCATGTTTGATTGGCAATGACAAACATAGACCAATAATATACAGTCAATGGTCGATGCTGGCAAAACACTGCTAGCCCTCTGTAGCCAATTGGCCGGCCCAATTGGAGGGAATTTAGAGAGAGAGAGAAAAAAAAAACAGCGAACGGCCCACGTTGGGTCAACGGCCCACCGGGATGATGCCCGGTATGCCAGATGGCCAGTCCACCCCTGCCTTCTGGCTGTATGTTCATAGACATTTTCCGCACTATACCATGTGGCTAGCATGCTTTTCTTTTAAAGGCCTACTCCGCAACTTTCATGATATTTGCTCTCTGTTGCCCTCTTCAGGCTTGCCGCGCAACATCACTGTCGTAAAATCAAATCTCTCTGTCACTCATAAGAGGCATGTTTCAGTGGCTGCTTTCCAAATCGCTTGCCCAAACAACAAACAAGCACCGTTTCAGTTCACAATTCCACTGTAACAATCAGTGAAGATGAGCGACGAGGTAAAGTATTAACATTTTTATTTTATCAATTTATTTTATTTTATTTATTTACAATCACAGTGAAAATGCGCTGTGTATACAATAGTTAAACACCGTTACGATAGTCCCCTTGAAAATTTTCAGCAATGACAAGAATATTTACTGAAAAAATCTAGAGGTACCCCAAAATTAACCATTTCAGTGAGAAATAGATTAGTTATTCATATGGAGTGATGATTAAGTGACAGTAATGAGGTTTTTACAGCTATCTTTGAGTGATATTACTCAATGAAAAAGTGAAAAGTATGAAGTTGTTGCCAAACAGTATTTACGTTTCAAAGTAAATCTTTAGGTGTTTTTAGGAAAAGAATCAAACGACAAACATATAAATCACCATCTTGACAAAACCAAAAGAAAAAGTTTGACTTATATACTGAAATATAGCAACTACGCTGGAGTTTGCAGCTTTATCTACAGAACCGAGTCTTACACGTTAGCATCACATTAGCCTCAAGATGGCTAACAGAGATCGACTCGGTTGTGTAATTCACATTACTACTGTAAGGCATACCGTGCAAACTATGTTCATCCACCTCCACACATTAAATAAATAGCTTTCTCAGGACTGTATAACAACATCATGCCAGACCAAACACTATAACCCCGGTGAAATCATTGTTTACTTACCTATCCATTAGCAGCACGGCTAACTCGGCGTCCATAGTACATGACGTTCGTTCCAAAAGAACTCTTCAACGAGGAAAAACCGGCCCAGTATTTACTCTGGTCTTTGCTCTCTCTATCATATTCTCTTTTTCTTTTTCTAGCTTCTTCTGATATGGGATCTCTCGGTCTCTTTGGTGGATCAGCCATCTCTACAGTCTCTAAACAGGGAGGCCGTATGACTCTGCCGTAAAGCAGAACTCAGTCGGTACTTCCGGCGGCGGAGCGCCGCTCAAAAGTTCTATAGTGCAGAAAAAAGCCAAGGACCCCTGTAAGCTGGTAATAACTCTAAAAATGAACATAATAGATGATAAAATTCCACCATAACTTTTGAAAAAAACATTATATCAAGGTGTAAAAGTTGCGGAATGCTGCTTTAACATTTACCTTGATGAAGGCCATATTTGGATTTAGGATGAAGGTCGTTTCTAATAAATAGATTATAATCTCAACAATGCTCTCTGAAATGTTCAAAGTTTGAGGTAGTGTCTCATAACCCATCTAGTGTGTACCTTGGGCTTTGTGATGCTGTTTGGTCATTAATGTTCTCTAACAAACCTTAAAGTCCTATACAGAACATCTGGATTATTACTGAGTTAAATTAAATTAAATACACTAACGTATTTGGTTGTAATGTAACAAAATCTGAAAAGTATATTAGTTATGAGTATTTTTGCAAGGCAACCGTTGCCTCTGAACAGAGACAAACTCTTCCTTTTAGTCAGTCTTAAAAATTTCGGTTTCCTGGGTTACCTTGAGCTTTACCTTTAGTTATGCTGTTTCAGTATCAGGATGACCTATGAAATCCTGACCATGTCATCATACTTTCCTTTCCTTTCTTTGACTTTTTTTCTATTATCAAGTGCTCCTGCCCTGGTGCTTTGTTGTTGTCTGTGACTGCTCTGTCCTTTTACCCCTCAGGCAGTCTGAGCAGATGGGCAGTCTTTCTGTGTCTGGTTTTGCTGGAGGTGCATTCCTGTTAAGCAAGTTTTCCTTCTCTGTCAGCCGGCTATCTGCACAAGCTCCAAACTGGGGGTTGAATCAAAGGTTATATGCAATCATTGATTGCATCATTTGTGTATGATATTGCTATATTTTGTTGTTGCTGTTGTCCAGTTTTCTGTCTAAAGCTTATTTGACTGGTGTCCTGGTATTTTCGCCAAGGGGGTTGTGCTTTTGCCAATGTTTGTTTGTTTTTAGCAAAATATCTCAAAAGGTTGTTGGTGGATTTTGATGAAATTATGAGAAAATATCTGTAATGGGACCAGGAGCACGTGATTAACATTTGGGGGTGATCAGAAAACCACCCTTACCGAAAAATAGATTTTAGTTATTAACTACTGAACCGATAATGATATCAATGTGAATCCAGCTGCTAAAGGTATGTTTTCATGATAGTTTAAGTGATGGTATTAGTATTTGTATTAGTATTAGCATCAGTAGTGGTAGGAGTAGTACTGTTGTTTCAGGACTACACAATTACCTTACTGAATAGTTTCTAATAAGTTTGAAGCCATTTATTTTCCTAATGCTGTTATGTGGGAGGGCCATGTGGAGATGTCTGCAGATTAGGTTTGGGTTCCTTTTGATCAGCCAGAAGCCTTGAAGTAGACACCAGAATGCATCAATAGTATTTGAATGTGATACAGCATATTTCTATTATGTTCTGCACCACCAATATCATTTTTATTCTCCCTCACTCGACACCCTGTACAGTAAACTATTTCTGTATCAGGTAGGCTTACAGTTATATGAGCTGATCAGGAAGGAAGAGTTGAGCAATACGATACAATATCCACTGGTATAAGCTGAACTCAGTTTGCATTAATATCTGCTATTCAGGTGATGCCTTACTGCTAATGAAGAATACTGCAGTGACAAGAGTCATAAGGGTGACATAACAGATGACTTTGTCTTCCGGGTAATAAATATGCTGTCACTCTCAGTGCAGATAAATCTTCATGTTTTCTCATATAAGTTAGACTTTTTATTAACGCTGATCTGAGACATTTGGGAAAATAAATTTTTGCCATTCACACATTTCAACACAACTTATTTGTGCCTTGCATGCTTGCAGGAGTTCCTACAAATTACAAGGTGATGTAAGAAAACCGTTACACTATTCCTGCTACTTTGCAAGGTCTTTTAAACTGAAGCCATGAGGAGCTTTGACACACGTGTCTCAATAACTGATTGTTATGTCAAGCCATCCACCTGTTAAAGAATGACCAGCAACATCACTGCCCTGTCAAGTTTGAAGACATAAGAACACTCGATCATGAGCCTATGGTGACACACTTCAACACACTACACCTGGGTAATGGGTTCATTCAGTATGCTGGTTGTCAGACAATGCTAAAATATTGATTAGTTTTATTGAGAGTAGTTGTGTTAAAAAACATAATTAAAGAATTGTAGCAATGCCTTCCTGACTATCTAAATTTTGTGTGTCAGCAAAATAAACAGGTCAAGACATGGTTTTATCCAAGACATCAATGTATCCGTACCACACATTTGGCCTTGAAAATACTCTGCAATGAAATTTGACACCAAAGCATGACAATCATGTTCTAAATGGCAAGGTAATTATTTACTTAAAAGAATTTACAAAACTGTTCATAGGAAAGGGTTACAAAAAGGCCATGGACTCAAAAGAAATACATGGCAGGTGTGTGAATATCCCTTTTTTCTTGCAAGTTCAATCACAGTCAGGGCTCCTTCCATCACAGGAAATCATTCAAGCTATTTGGTAAAACCCCTGGCAAGGTCATTTTCAAGAAAAACAAAAACATATTTCTCTCTAAAAAAAGAAAGAATCATAAATACAATTGCTGGTTAATAGCAAAAAGTTGTTGAGTGAGTAAGTGATAATCTGTACCAGTTACAAATTTTGTATTAAAACTAATTTAATAAGATTTATTTAAGAGTATCTAATTAATGGTGTTCATAACCAGCTGTTTATTCCTTGAGTCTTGACTCAAACAAGCTGACAAGTATGCTTATCGAACTGAATGTCACCCTCTCTTTTATAGTTATCACTGTGTTGACATCTTACTTAATACCCATCTATAGCACTCACTGTAAATTGGTTTCAAAACCACAAGTACACAAAGTACTTCAGATTCCTGAAAGATGTAGTTTTATAATAATTAAGACACAGTAAATGTCTGTATGAGAGTGCAGTAGTACTGTTTGTAAATTCCAAATAATGTTAAATATTACTCGCATTTTGCTTATGCAAGAACAGACTCAACATTGTCTAAAAATATATAAAAAAACATAATTTCTGTGGACAGGCTTGATGGGTCAAATGTTTAACACCCCTACAATAAAAATTTGTGATGTTTCTACCCATTGGTAGAGTACAAATACAAAAATATGTACATTCTCTCCACCATTAGCTCAAAAATAGACTAAAATACAAATACTTTCTCCACACATTGATATTCATGTAGCATGAGGTCTCAACGTTTATTGTTCAGTGTATATGGTACCAATATGTACTGCAGTTATTTCTTTTGGGGTATGTCTCCATTAGCTTTGTACTTATACTCCACTCAAACTACAACCAAGATTTGTCATGGTTTTCCTTTAACAACAACTATCTTCTTCCCACTCTTTAAGAGAGGTGAAATTTGTGTAAAGCGGGACAAACAGTTGTCCGTTCAAAAGACTCTCCAAAACTCAGATGTGGATCGTTTTTTTTCTTCTAATCAATGCGCTCCCTACCTTGTCTGTTCAGTTGGACAGCCATGTCTTGGTAGTTTTACCATGCTCCTTCAATGTGTGAATGTTGGAGTTTTGGACTATTGTTTTATAGCCTGACCCCGAATTAAACTTCTCTGCAACTTCATCACTGACCTCTCTGATATGTTTTTGCTCTTCTTGTTGTTTACAATGTTGAACACCCATGAAAACAATTGGTTATGCATGGTTTTATTTAGGGGTACCAGAGTAAAGAAGGAAAAATGCAAGTAAACACCACACTTTTTAGATTTGTATTTCCAAAAGACTCAAGAAGCATGCCTATTTTTGCAAGGTATTGTACATGAATAAAAAAAGAGAATTGTAAAAGCCTAATCTTAAGCTTCAACTGTAGCTGATAAAAATTAAGATCTTGAAAAAATTGGTTGAAAATATCCAGGTTAAAATTCCCCTCCCCAATCAACATCTACAGTAGAATATATTGCAGTTTAAATGCTTCAATAAAACCTGCCTGATAGGTGACGAATATATTATACTGCTTTTAATACTTGTGACAGATGGATTCAGGGAACAGAGGAGACAAAGCTGAAAGTAATCACAAGGAGCAAGGCCAGAATAATGAGCATAGGACCATTCTTCTGACCTTGCTGGAGTATCCCACCTCGCCAGTCAATCATAGACAGGCCTAATGGATGGATGAGCCAGTGGGCCAAAATGTGGATGGTAAACAGGGGTGACAGCTGACCTGCCAGCACTCAGTGCGGATAATGGAGGTGTATTTGACCATGATGTGGGGTCATGCAGAGGTAAAATTCTTAACTCTTGGACTCTGTCAAGAAAGCCACAGCCCTGCCAATGAGCTAAGACCTTTTCTTTAATGACAGCAGTCCATGACACCAGTGTTGCAGGCACAAATCAGCACCCTGTCACAAATAGTACAGGGATGACATTGCAGAGAATTCTGGCTAGGGCTGATTCCTTGCAATCGTCAACAAAAGTTGTTTCAACAGAGGTTTGAAGCTGCAGCTTCAGTATTAGCAAATGCGTTTTGCGCCAAGGTTCAAAAATACCATTTGTTGACCATAGGCATTTCAAATTCTACTGCCACCTTGGGATAATATATATGTAAAACATTTTTATTTGTTTTAACTTGGTGGGAGGTTTTTGTTACATGTTTGAGCTTTCCTTCTTCTTGAAGAAAGTTCAAATGCTTACCTCTCTCAATACTTTAGTCAAAGAGCTCTCTCTTGTATGTTATTATACAAGAAATCCTAAATTTGCATGTCCTCTGTGGAGGACGAAAAAAAAAGAAGATTTTTGAACAACTTGCTGACAGTGCTGTAAGAACTCAGCCAACTGCTCCCGCACAGAAAAGGGGAAAAACTGCAGATTAAACCGAAACACTGATGATTACATCCCAACACATTTATCTTTCTTGATTTCTTGAAAATGCACCAGTGCCGATGGAGGATTAGATGTGCTCTAACCCCCACATGTCTTACATCACATGACAAATTAGGAGGAACAGATCAGAAGTTTTTTGTGCTTTGAACTAAAAGGTCTTATCAGTACTGGTGCTGTACACATGGAATGCACGCTCAGCTTCCACTAAACCAATTTGTTAGATGATATTTGCCATGTGCTTTCGTGCATTTGCCGGGTACGTGTGGCAGTGTGTTTGTCCTCCAGGTGTAACCCAGTTACTAATTGAGGGGCTTTTTGTTTACACCTGCAGAACTGGAGCACTCTCCAGATATCTTAAACTAATCAATTAGCAAGATAGTAAAGGAAGGCACTGCCAGCATGGCCCTTAGCTTTTTACTAACAAATCACATCGTGAAGAGCAAACGACAAGAACAAGATATTTACGAGCCTTTGTGAGTTCCGCAATATAGTTTTATTTAGTTAGGACTCAAATGATAAGAACATTGGCTCAGTTGGTAGGGTGGTCTATGCTGTATTTTTTCAACAACTTTCAGACTGATTGCCTTCACATTCAGTAGCAATGCACTTATCTGATTTTAGAAAATGCTTGTCTTTTCCTCTACTGCCACCACGTGTTTTTGTCTGATGGTTTTAGAGGTATTGTAGAAGTCTTTTGCACACAGAGGATGGTGATCCTGCCCTGACATTTCCTCTAACCAGCATGAAGTTGACATTTGTGGGTTTGCATGAAACAACTACCGGGGTGGCACGATTAATATGCATTACCAAATGCCTGACTTTTTTTTAAGGCGGCAACACTAATGAGAAAAAGGTTGAGTTCAGTCATGATTACTTATTATATTTATGTACATAATCACTGAGCTCACGCTGAGTGCCAAATCCCACCCACATTAGAGAAAATAGATTCAGTACTCACAACATGTGTACTATTTCTGTGACAGCAGTTGGATCTGAATGCTACTCAAGCATTCTGACTGTGTGAGTCATTCGTTCAACAAATTCACAGGTCATTACACACAATTATTTATGCACATTTAAAGACTGATCTGATTTAAAATGCCTTGTAGTATGCAAACCCCTTTAACTTTTTCATGTTTTGTGACTTCCACAAAATCCTGTGTTTTAAAGGCTTTTTATGATATAGTGGAACCCAAAGTAGCACATTCTCAAAAATATTTTGCGAACAATCTCAAATATTTTGCTGAATGTCTGTGACAACACTTTGCAGAACCATTCTGAACCTAAAATACAACTAAGTTTTTTGACGTAAGTCTTTAACAGCTTTACACATATAGAAAATGAAATTTTTGCAGGGATTACATGGAGAGCACCAAAATAAAAGATAAGTGCAAATTTCCGATTGTTAACTAATTGTTAACTGTTAAAGCACAACATGGAAAAGGCATGTACAGAAATATCTGCAGTTTTGGGAGTGGATGGTGAGTTTACGCTACGAACTAAATATAGAATTAAATTTTTCCTCCTGTATACTACACTCTAAAGCCGCGTTCACACCAGTCGGCGCGTCCAGGCGTCAAATTGCTCAAACGGACGAAAGTCGACGCTTTAAAATTAAAATCCAGCTGCTTGCACACTTGTGGTCTGCGTCGGCGCGTCGGGGCATCAGCGCGTCACGTCATTACGTCAGCGTGCGGGCGTGGATTTGTCTGTTGCTAGTTGTTTACAACATGGCGGATCAGCAGCGCGTCTTCAACTACCGGCTCTCCCGGGCCCGGCTGGTGGTGGAAGATGCATTCGGGATCTGGTCTGCACAGTGGAGAATGTTTCACCGCAGACTGGAAGTCAACCCCGAAGTTGTGGAGAAGTGTGTGAAGTGTGCGTTAGCTAGCGTAGCGTTAGCTAACATAACAAGAAAGTTAAAAGAAAAAATATTTTTTTCTATGTTTAACTGCTTACCTGGCACTCCAATATCCTCCGATATCTTCCTCCAAATCAGATCCGATCTCTTCCTGTCTTTGTAAAAAGACGAAGACGGGTCATACAGTTCACGGACATTACATACAGCGACGATCAGTTTGTCCTCCATCTTGAATAAAAAATTTGCCGATTCCCCCATGGAAGGAGTTACTACGTCAGTACAACGAGTCGCTCTGATTGGTTGACGCCGCGCGTCTGCTGCCCGAAAGTTCAATTTTCCCAACTTGAGCAGCAGACGCCCCGACGGACCGTCGGGGCGTCCGGGCATCAGCCGCGTGGACGCGCTAATGCCAGCTGCGCCGACGCGCGCGACTTGCTGCTTGGCAGTTTGGCGCCCACTAGATGCGTAGATACCATAGACTTGCATGTAATCTAGCTGCCCTGCTGCCTGGACGCGCTGACCGGTGTGAACGCGGCTTAAGTTATGCAATTGCAATTCTCCTTTGATTCCGTGATCTCCCAGGACCAGCTGGGGGGAACGCTTTCGCGAGTGAAACGCATCTAAAACGCACCTGGTGGGAAGGGACGAACTGCTGAATTCGAGTAAAACGTGTCTAAGACGTTACGTGTTCAGTGGAAAGCAGCAGTAAAATATAGACCTGCTGCGTAAATTTAGGAGAGGGCCGTGAAACTTTGCTTCAACACTCGTTTGATTCGTGCTGCTTCCTATTGATTATAGTGGCAGCTATCAGCTGCGTATTACGCTTCGCAGACGTTACACGCTGCTTACGCGCTTAAAAAGTAGGGGTAAATTTAAAATACAAGGACTTCTGCAGCAGGGAGCTGGATACATTGGATTTAATTTAGAAGTATCCTAAAATACTCTGAATACACATATACCACACTTTTTATTTGTGGAAAAAAAAACTTGTTTAAGCTGTTTATAATTTTCCGTACACTTTTCAGTTTTCAATTTTAGGAACAAAAATATATTCTGAACCTAGGAACACAACTTTACCTGCAAGTACATTATTAACTCCAAACCCAAGGAAACAAAGTGGAAGACAGAACAATAATTTGTTGTCATCAAACAACCATCTACCAGACATGCTGATGGAAGTGAGGATAGAAAAGGTCGGGTCATTTGCTTATTATGCTACAGAAATCTGTTTAACCACCTCTGTCTACTTGCAGTGGACAGTAGGTTGTTGTCTGTCAAATTCAATTTCAAGGGAGTGAGATGCTGCCACGGCAGGCAGGTCGAAGCAATTTCCTGAGCAATAAATCTCGTATAACATACCACAGAGCATTTAAAAGCTCTCCATCAGCTAATAACAATGCAGTTCGCCTTTCCAGATCATTGTTTAGGTTGCTACTTGCAGCTCTCCACCACCTTGCTAACACATCAACATCAATCATTCCCATCTGATGCCTTGTTACTGTTTACCCATTAAAACAGACAGCAGTCAATGAAATCCATCTGCAGAAGAGGTCATGTCTGCACAATTATGGCATATGCTCTGTGGGCCCACACAGGATCTCTCCATGGTGTCAGCACTTTTATGAGCGGGGCTGCGAAGATTGTCAGAATTGCCCTTTGGGCTAATCTTTGTAGTCAACTTTTCTATCAGGAAATCATTATGACAGAGCAACTAAAATGTCAAATCTACACAACAGGAAAATGGGGAATTTGCACTAATTCAAGTAAGTGTAAGGTTGGTAGTGACTTGGCAGGCTCTCAATGTCAGCTCTTTATGTATGGATTTAACACAGACGCACAGAAGCTCTGTTTTAAAATGGGCACAATCTAAAGGAGTGAAAAAAATGACCTGCTCCTGACTAGAATCTTAACTAGGTAAATGCAACATCAGTTTACCAGCAAGATATGGGTAAAAACCTAAAATACTTACATCAGCGACTAAATGGTAGGTAGCAGCCAGGTGGTCCTAATTAAATATGATCAAGTGATTATCAGCAAGCATAAGCACCTCTAAAACATAAAACTTTTGGCAGTGTTGGTCTTCAGAATTCCAACAACACAATGTCAAGGAAAAAATAGGTTAGCCAAAATCTTATTAAACTAATTGTTGCTGCTTTTCAGTCTGGTAAGGTTAAGGCAACCAGTTAAATCCATTACTCTATTGGATCCACCCATAAAACTAAAACATTCAAGTTCTCAAATTTTCCAGCCCAAAAGTTACTAAACAGACAACATATATTTAAGCTTGCTAAATGTAATAGATCAATTTGTAACAAAGAGAAAAATCAAATAATTTGCTTGAAAGGGTTGGCTTTGTCTCTTTAAAGAGAACAATGCAGTCTAGCTTTGATTTGCACTGTAGTGTCTGAACAAGCCCCAGTACTTCTGCTGTTTGTTCTGTCCTGTACATAGGATCAATAAAAAGAACATTTTAAAAAGAACTGTCCAGGTTTTGAAAACATGTTCACTTCCATGCACTCAATACTTGCATGAATCGCTACACCAGTGGGATGGAGGAAATCAGCCTGTGGTTCTGCTGAGGTGTAATGGAAGCACTGGTTGCTCGGTCTTCAGGTCCTCTGCATTATTGGGTCTGGTGTCTTGGGTCTTCATCTTGACAATACTCCATAGACTCACTAGGAGGTTCAGGTCACTGAACCACCTTTTGGTACTCACTCTGTGAACAACCAGCTTCTTTAGCAATGACCTTTTGTGACACCCTCCATTGACACCCTCCACAAGGAGGCTGTCTTCTGGACATCTCTCAACTCTGCAGTCTTCACTGTGGCTGTGTAGTCTGTTGACCCAGACTGAAAGACAACTTAGATTCTCAGGAAACCTTTGTAGGTGTTTTGAGTTAAGCTGATAATGGTGCATGAGTTTACGATATTTAATGTATTAAAGCTGTGGTCAGTCATCAATCGTCAAGAAGAGGAGGAGATTTTAAAATTTGATTAGCTATAGCTCTTACGCAGATCTTTTGGTCTAGGCTCACATAAATGATTTGTTTTGCTGTGGAGGCCAGGGGAGGGACTTAGGGAAAAAAAATTCAGAAGGATTACCTACTTAATATCATAGAACAGGGCCATATAGTGAAATGTAAGCATTTTTAAGTTACTTTAGAAATTTTGAACTATGTACTCCACCTTTAAAAAAAATCTAAGTTTCTGAGATACAGAAAGTGGGCTTTAATAATCTATAAGCCATAATTATCAAAATGACAATAAATAAATGCTTTAAATATTTCACTATGTGCAATGAATTTGTATAATATATCAGTTTCTCTTTTTAAAATAAGTGACCAAAAATATTGAACTTTTGGCCAAATACACACACTGAACGACACATCTTTGCAAGAATAAAACTCAGCATACAACTGCAGATATATTTTACCAACTGTCAAGGACAGAACAAAAATGGGCTTAGAGCCAGGGAATTTGTTGCTCTTCTTTACCTTTTTTGTTTTTATGAAAACTAATTTAGATAAAAAATTATTACAAACTATGTTAACATTAAATGAACAATCAAACATTGTTAGGAAATGTAGGGGGTTATGAAGTGAAGAATTCACTCTACCTAAACATAAATATGTGCATTCGAGAAGCAGAGTACTACACCTGGCAAAATGAAAAAAAGCCAGGAGTTATTAATTATTTGCCATAATTCATTTTTATTAACAACCATTCCTACTATCAACTCATTTACAACATGGAAGTCCTAATTCAAAAACATGTACAGTACCTTGCAAAAATTAACCCCTTGATGTTTTCCCATTTTGCCTTATAATCACAAACTTCAGTGTATTGCTCAATGCCATGCAATATATGCGATGGAAAACTAATACTGCAGTGAAGAATGGTGGTGGCATGATTATGCTGTGGTGGTGCTTTACTTTAGCATAGAGTGAAAAGCTGGTGAGTGTTCCAGGGAAGCTACATGGAGCAAACTGAAGGGCAGTCCTGAAAGAAAACCTGTTAGAAGATGTAAAAAACTTGAGACTGGGGTGGGGGTCTACACTGTGCCAGGAAAACCCTAAACATACAGTCAGAACTACAATCGAATTGTTTATACAAAGTGTGTCCATGTGCTAGAATTACCTAAATTAATTAGAGAATCTGTAACAAATGATGATATCCATCCAATCTAACTGAGCTTGCGCTATCTTGCCAAGAGATGTGCAAAAGCGGTAGACACACCCCAAAAGCAATGTAATTGCAGAAAAATGTGCTTCTACAAACTGTTGATGCAGGATAACGAAATGCAAACACATGCCACACTTTTCAGATTTTTTTATTTTAAACAGCCTGCATCGTCTTTTCTACCATTTCTACATACCTTGTGTTAGTTTATTAAATAACATCCCAGTAAAATACATGAAATTCTGGAACAGTGGATATTCACATCATCAGTGTACACTGAAAAAATAAGCACACCGTCAGACTAAATATATTGAAAACATTGAGAAACAATAAATGAAAGAAGTAAGGATTAGAGCAAATATAGCACACACATAAAAATCCATAAACCCCTTTGATTTTGGCTAAGTGCTGTTGATTCATGCAATGAAAAGCAGCGCTATGTATGGAGTAAGATTGATGCTACAAACTGTAAAAAGAAAAACGTAAATGTAATATTGCCTATTGTCCCTAGAATACCTTCTGTAAGACAAAATCTATCTTTTGAAGTCCTCAATCAAATAGAAAACCTCTTAAACAATGCCAAAGGAGTTATATATATATATATGTATAATTTTTTTTACCAAGACATAACATTCAAATCCCATGTTGAACAGGTTTCTAGGATTTCATTATTTCACCTCTGGAATATTGCTTATATTAGAAACATCCTGTCCAGGAGGGATGCTGAAAACAATATTCCATGCATTTTTTACTTCAATAAATCCACAAAATGCAATTAAAAGCCTTCAGTTGATCCAAAATGCTGCAGCAAGAGTTCTGATGAATATTAAAAAGAAAGTTTACAATTATGCTGTTTAAGCCTCCCCTCATTTTCTCCCTGTTAAAGTCCAGAATAGAATTTACGATCCTCCTTCTTACATGTAAAGCCCTTAATAATCAAGCTCCATCATACATTAGAGATCGGTATGTTCCATACAGTATGTTCCTAACAGAGCACTTCGCTCTCAGACTGCAGGTTTACTTGTGGATCCTAGGATTTCTAAAAGTAGAATGGGAGACAGTTATTAAAACTTTCTCTTTTGATAAAGCTTATAGTTAGAGTGGCTTAGGTTATCCTGAGCTATCTCTGTAGTTATGCTGCTATAGGTTTAAACTGTTGGAGGACAGACTGATCGCTTTTCTTCACTCTGCTACTTTTTTTTCCTACTAATCTTCAGTTGTATTATTTGCTGTTATTTCGACTGTTAACTTTGTGTTCTCTCACCGTTTTTCTCTCCATAGAATCTACACCTGGAATGACATCCTGCTAAGCTGTGATGCCTTGTTGTAGGTGGGCATTGACTGGCATGATGCTCCCAGTAACTGAACGTCCTCCGTGACCTGTTATCAACTTTTTACTTTCTATAACATAAAAGTACTCTTACATAATTTATTTTTCTGTCTCTGCTCTGTCTTCTCAAACCCCCAGTCGGCAGATGGCCGCTGGTACTGACCCAGGTTCTGCTGGAGGTTTCGTCCACTGTCTCTACATGCTTGCTCAGTTTGAGGGATTGCTGTGAAGTCGACGACACAACACAGGTGACTGTCTACGGTCGCTACATGTTCATCCAGGAGGAGTGAATGCTGCAAGTCAGTGGCTCAACTCAATATGCTGGGATGCCTTAAAGCTGCTCGGCTAAGTTTGCTTAGAGACCTGCCCAGAGCGCACCATGTGGCCAGTAGAGGAACTGCAGTCAGCAAGATGTGCACTCCTTTGACGTCCAGGCGTGTGTTCATTAATCCGAGCTCTACAATGATCCTAGGGCATTTTTGCTTTTTTTGTAGCGCTGGACAAAATTATTCTCTTCTTTGACTTATGTGGAGTTTGTTCTGGGTGTCTGGGCTGGCTAGCTTAACTTATCTAGCGGCAAACTGATGGAGAACACTGTCCCCTCCTAAACGCGCATACGTGGATACATTAAGTGTGTCATTACATAATGGCACACGCTCTCACAAGCACAGCCTGAGGTGGTACAGACCCGAATCACCTCAGAATAAATGGAATTGCAACCTCTACATGCAACCACGGCAAAGTACTAGATTCAATCGTATTGTCAGGAAATGAAAAAACTGACTATAGATTAAAAAAGCAGTTTTATTTTAACATAATTTGGGCTTCCAGCTCATAAAACCCACGAAATCAGGAATTCAAAAAATTAGAATACTGTAAAGAAATCACCAGTTTTTGCATAAAAAAGAAAGCAAATAGGATCACATCAAATCAATCAAAGTATGGTACTTTCAAAACAATATGTCAATCTTCAATATTTGGTAAGGAATCACTTTGCCTTAATCACTGTCAGCCTGTGGCATTGCCATGGAGTTATGGAAGCCCATATTTCCTTGATGCTTGCTGTCAAGCCCTTCTTTGTTTTTACGTCTGGTGACCCTCATTTTCCTCTTAATAATACCCCATAGATTTTCAATGGGGTTTAGGTCCACCGAGGGGGCTGGCCAGTCAAGCACTGTGATGGGATGGGCATCAAACCATACCGCTTCTGGCGGTATGGGCAGGGCCAGGTCCTGCTGGAAGGTGAAATCTGCATCTCCATACGGATCCTCAGAGGTAGAGGCGGAGTGGCAACCGGTCGGCCGGCTGAAGGAATTACATAGCGGATCACAATTTAAGCGGCCGTGACCGGCCTGACTCTGAGCTCATTAAAATTGATAATGACACTATGTTCACCACGAAGAGCGGCCATAAAATAAAGTACCTGTTATATCCAAACGTTATTTATATCAGTTGTTCACTCTCTATATCTTAGTCATGGTTTTATAGCATAGCAGGACATATCTACACTTTTGATTGGACGTGCTGTAGATATATAGCTAAAGCTTAATACTGAATATAATATAACTTAAATAGAATATCATGTAGCCTAAACCTAATATAGAATAGAGTGTAACTAAAATATATAGCCTAATGTTATTTAACAATATATTATATAGATAAAGCCTAATACAGAATATAACTATAATATAACTTACATAGAATATCATATAGCCTAAGCTTAATAAAGAATAGAGTGTAACTATAATGTATAGCCTAATGTTATTAACAATATATTATATAGCTAAAGCCTAATATTTAATATGATGTGACTATAATGTAATATCTAACATGATATAACAATAGTATAATACCTAATATATTTACTGACTCATAATATGGTGCGGTCAGAATTTTCCCTGTGGATTTTAGTACCCCACTCCGCCCCTGGCAGAAGGAATCATGTCAAGTCCTCTAAAGCATTCTGGTAGACTGATGTGGTGACCTTGGATTTAGGAAAGCAGAGTTTACCAACACTTGCACCGGACATTGAATCCCAAATCATGACTGACTGTGGATATTTCACACTGAACCTCAAGCAGGTTGGGTTCTGTCTTCTTCCAAACCCAGTGACCTTGATTCCTGAATGAAAGGCACACTTTAGTTTCATTGGAAAAGAGGACCTTAGACCACTGGCCAACAGTCCAGTCCTTCTTCTACTTGGTCCAGTTGAGATGTGTCTGAATGTGGTGGTTTTTGAAGCTGTGACTCCCGCCTCATTCCCCCCAGCCTCCTTAGCTAAGAACTTTTGTGGCTTACCCATCCTTTGAGGGTAGTCAAGTCTTCCCCATATTGAACCTAACTGAGACAATTGAACCAAAGTGAAGCCATGTATTGATTGATTTGATGTTATACTAATTTCTCTCTTTTTTTCTGCAAAAACTGAGAAGTAAATGGTAATTTCTTCACAGTATTCTAATTTTTTGAATTCCTGTTATCGTGGGTTTTATGAACTGGAAGCCCAAATTATGTACAAATAAACAACTAAATACTTGAAATCATTTCAGTTGTGGGTGCTGAATCTGTAAGTTATGGAAGTTTAGCGTTTTGAATGGAATTATGGAAATAAAGAAACTTTTCCATGATATTCTAATTTTTTGGAAAGGGTCTGTATTTACTGAATAGCCAGTTGGAATAAACCTAGACTTGTGCTTTACCCTCCACAAGATAATTTAGTTGATATTCCTCTAAAAAATGTCTTAATGTTGTATTTTATTACCTCATAGCTGTGATTTGAGCAGCAGTGGCAGTTCCTGTGTAAATGGGTGATCCCGTACTTCTGCTGGCCACAGACAACCAGACATACTCCCCCAATGAAGCCAATTCTCTAAAATATTGCCACTGACTGAACATGCAAATATACATCACCCATATCCAAAACCACTGTGAGTGAGCAGAGTAGACAAATGCCAAATGGAAATTTATTTTTGAGTTCTGGACAGACCATGTAAATTTATATTTTATTGTTGTTGGGGTATCTGGGTAAAACAAACAAACAAAAATCCATCAAATAAATAAAAATGTGGGGATGCACCTGGTCCTACCTTATAAAGGCTGCTCCTGCCTGCTTTTTAGGGTGGCTTTGGTGTTCAGTTAGGAGTTCTCCCAGGCCAGCTCAGTTGTATGGTTTTTGGTTTTATCTGGGTTTTTGTACCATATAATTTCCACACTTATTCTAACATTACTGACAACTGAGCAAACATGTTACTTCTTTGGCTATTAAAAAACATTAAAAACAAAGTATCATCCCCACAGAGACGGAAAACCTGAGGATACTGAAAATTATTATGAAATAAATCAATGAAATATCCAAGACAGTTGCAATAATGTTTGGTTTTATATTATGTTGTATACAGCGAAAGGTTGAACTTTGATTCACATATTGCACATATTGTAAATACAAAATTTCTGCATGCTGTTTTGTATTGCCAGTTGACGTCAGTATCCATGGAGGGATTTAAATGTTTGAGCATCATGAACAAAGCACAATGAAGTGTGACATATTTGTTGCCCACCAGGGAAAGATGCAGTAATAACAGGAAAGCATATCCACATGCATTTTATAGACAGGGCAATTCCGAAAATTGAAAATGCTATTATGGAGATCAGACTAAAAACAAATGCTAGATATATCAAGAGTATGTTGAGATTGTGTTCTACTGTCAAATCCTTGAGATTTTGTAAGATTATCATTTTATGTTGGATCAGTCCCATATCCTATATCTGATAGGATTATCATTTCTGTCAACAACAACAAAAAAACGTACAAAGTACACAGCATTTTAAGGTAATGTAATAGGAAATGTAATTTGTTGTATGCATATGAGAACCCACAAGGAAAGCAATAGCATTTAGATACAGTGGCTTGCAAAAGATTTCGGCCCCCTTGAACTTTTCCACATTTTGTCCCATTACAGCCACAAACATTAATCAATTTTATTGGAATTCCACGTGAAAGACCAAAACAAAGTGGTGTACAGGTGAGAAGTGGAACAAAAATCGTACATGATTCCAAACATTTTTTACAAATAAATAACTGAAAAGTGGGGTTGCCCATAGACATTGTCTGATGAGTGCTAATGACTAAATAGAGTGCACCTGTGTGTAATCTAATGTCAGTACAAATACAGCTGCCATGTGACAGCCTCAGAGGTTGTCTAAGAGAATGTTGGGAGCAACAACACCATGAAGTCCAAAGAACACACCAGACAGGTCAGGGATAAAGTTATTGAGAAATTTAAAGCAGGCTTAGGCTACAAAAAGATTTCCCAGGCCTTGAACATCCCACAGAGCACTGTTAAAGCGGTCATTCAGAAATGGAAGGAGTATGGCACAACTGTAAACCTACCAAGACAAGGCCGTCCACCTAAACTCACAGGGCGAACAAGGAGAGCGCTGATCAGAAATGCAGCCAAGAGGCCCATGGTGACTCTAGACGAGCTGCAGAGATCTACAGCTCAGGTGGGGGAATCTGTCCATAGGACAACTATTAGTCATGCACTGCACAAAGTTGGCCTTTATGGAAGAGTGGCAAGAAGAAAGCCATTGTTAAAGGAAAACCATGAGAAGTCCCGTTTGCAGTTTGCCACAAGCCATGTGGGGGACACAGCAAACATGTGGAAGAAGGTGCTCTGGTCAGATGAGACCAAAATGGAACTTTTTGGCCAAAATGCAAAACGCTATGTGTGGCGGAAAACTAACACTGCACATAACTCTGAACACACCAACCCCACTGTCAAATATGGTGGTGGCAGCATCATGCTCTGGGGGTGCTTCTCTTCAGCAGGGACAGGGAAGCTGGTCAGAGTTGATGGGAAGATGGATGGAGCCAAATACAGGGCAATCTTGGAAGAAAACCTCTTGGGGTCTGCAAAAGACTTGAGACTGGGGCGGAGGTTCACCTTCCAGCAGGACAACGACCCTAAACATAAAGCCAGGGCAACAATGAAATGGTTTAAAACAAAACATATCCATGTGTTAGAATGGCCCAGTCAAAGTCCAGATCTAAATCCAATTGAGAATCTGTGGCAAGATCTGAAAATTGCTGTTCACAAACGCTGTCCATCTAATCTGACAGAGCTGGACCTGTTTTGCAAAGAAGAATGGCCAAGAATTTCAGTCTCTAGATGTGCAAAGCTGGTAGAGACACACCCTAAAAGACTGGCAGCTGGAATTGCAGCAAAAGGTGGTTCTACAAAGTATTGACTCAGGGGGCTGAATAATTACGCACACCCCACTTTTCAGTTATTTGTAAAAAATGTTCGGAATCATGTATGATTTTCGTTCCACTTCTTACGTGTACACCACTTTGTATTGGTCTTTCACGTGGAATTCCAATAAAATTGATTCATGTTTGTGGCTGTAATGTGACAAAATGCGGAAAAATTCAAGGGGGCCAAATACTTTTGCAAGCCACTGTAGAATTTGTCCTCCTACAACTTTGCTCTATTTCTCTTTTTTGTTCTCACACCTAAATGTTTCAGAAATGTCAGATAAGAAAGATAATCTGAGCCAACATAAAAATCAGTTTTCAAATGATCTGGGGTTTTTTGTCTTTTGTTTTTGTGATATTCCTACTCAAAACTGTGCAGCCCTTACCCAAACCAAAGGGCTGCACAGTGGTGCAGTTGGTAACACTGTTGCCTTGCAGCAAGATGGTGGATCCCGGCCTGGGGTCTTTCTGCATGGAGTTTGCATGTTCTCCCTGTGTAGGTGTGGGTTCCCTCCAGGTACTCTGGCTTCCTTTCACAGTCTAAAAAACATGACTTGGGCTAATTGGTCTTTCTAAATTTCCCTTAGGTATGTGTGTCTGTTGTTTGTCCTGTGTGTCTCTGTGTTGCCATGCGATGGACTGGCGACCTGTCCAGGGTGTACCCTGCCTGTCACCTGATGAATGCCAAAATAGGCGCACCAGCCCAGCCCCCCCCAAACATAATAACTGCTTGTGCCAACAACTTCTATGAGGAGTTTGAGGTAATTGGGAATAAGTCTTTTAAATCTCTTTGAGGCTGCACATCTTTTCTTTGCAGAATTATTTTATTTCAGGCCACATTGAAGGGTTTTCAAACAGTCCTAACAGAGCATTCCATCCATCATCAATACGCTTCTCCTTGCAGGTTCGTGGGAGAGCTGGTGCTTATCTCCAGCGGTCACACGGCATTCCAATTGAATAAAACTTCAGACTTGACTAGGTCACTCCAACATTAATTTTGTTTTCATTATTTCATTATTCTAATTTTCAGCCACTTAGAGGTGGACTTGAATTTGATTCAGATCCTTGTCGTGCTGCATTACCCAAGTGTAGGTCACAAACTCGATGAGGTCAGGCGTTCTCATTCAGGTTTTTATGCAAGAGAGCAAAATGTGTGGTTCCATTAATGGATTTGAAGCACACTACAAAATCTAGCACTGAATAGAGGCATTTTATTTTTTAATTACAGGACTGCATCCAGTTTGTTTTTCAAGTATTGGAGTTCCAGAAGAAGCCATGAGACCCCAAGCTGAAACTAAATAAAGAGGCAATGTATTGCTAGAATGAAATCTTCAGCTCTATTGAAACTTAAACAAATGTGGCCAGGTTTTATAAGAACATGTTGATTATTTGTTTAAAAAAATATCTGAAACAAAAGACTCGACCAATTTAATGAAATTGTTAAAGTCACGTGTTTAATGGAGCGAGGTATATATTTTCCCCACAACATTAGCAGGAAGTATCTTGAGGAACCGAGAGTTGTCATTCTTACTACACCTGTGCTGCCGCCTCCTGGACGGATGCGACTCCTTTGCAGCGACTGTACTATAAGTGAACGGACAGTCTATGAGCCCCACTCAAAGCGAGAGAACCACACACAAGGAGCGGGATGGCGAGGATATTAGCGCTGCACATCCGCGTACTTCTCCTGGGTTTCTCCCTGACTGGGTGCCTGACACTCAGGACGAGCAAAGGTGCGACGTCGCCTGACGAGGAGCGGGAAAGGGAGAGCGACTCTGAGACGCCGTGCGAGGTGAAAATCGTCACTGTGTCTACCCTGCCCGTGCTCCGGGAGAACGAGTTCAGCTTCACCGGTGGAGCCTCCGGGAGCGTGGTCGGAGGAGGGAGCGCTGCCGCCGCCGCCGCCGCTGCTGCTCCTGGAGCAGGTGGTGCTGGTGGAGGAGGAACCGGAGGAGGAGGTGGAGCGGGGGGAGGAGGAGGAGGAGGAGGAGGGGGCGAATCCCGGCTCCTGTTATTCGTTCGAACAGACCTACCTGGCCGGATTTCTGTAATGGATGATCTGGACAACACAGCTCTTCCCTACTTCACACTCGGTAAGAAATGTTGTGGTACTCTGTTTTCCCTCCATGATGTGAGCAGAAAGCCGTCCACAGAAATGGGCTCCACAAATCACACAGTCCCGGGCATCAAATCACCCAATTTGCTTGAGCTTCTTTGTTTGATCTCCAATCAGAAATCCAGCAGTTGTTCTACCCCTTTGCTCTATTCTAGAAGTAAAACTAATTCTGATCTCATAATAAAGTGAAACTTTGTACATCTTTATGTGATATCCCTCTTTCTAAGCGTATCCAAAACTTTAAAAATGTATATGATTTTTAAAATGTAATGCATTCCTTATTTATTGTGCCCCAGTGCAGCAGTGCAACTTAGCCCTGCAAATATGCGTGGTGTTTGGCATCTATTCTGACTGCACACACACGAAGGTGCAAGTTAAACTGAACAAACGGCTGGGCTATAACTAAACTAGCTGTCAGCAATTTCTTTTCTTTTTTCTTTTTTGAAGGTCTTTGGGGAACCCCAGATATCAGATTTAGTGTGTGAGCTCTGTTCACATCCCCAGACAGCTGAGTGAATCAAGGCTATGCAACGTTGGTCTTTGACAGGTCATCTGAAGTTATGTGTGAAAGCCAACTACTCTAAGATGGTCTGGGTAAAAGCATCTTTGATTGGATAATCGCAGAGTACATAATAACGGGAAAGTGTATCTGGCTTTCACCTTCTGAATATATATTTGCTCTGCAAGAGGGGGCTGACTTTGCATGAAAACCAACACATGGCCTATGCTTTCTCTGTATTTTCTTTTTCATTTAAATGCCAAAAAAAGGCATGTGGCAGATGAATATCACCTCTTTTTCCTTTGTACTGTGAGCCACACATTTGCTTTTGCGACTGTGCATCAGTCCATCTACAGACTGTGGGGAACAAGGTAAATGGTTGGAGTCACACAAGATAAAGTGAGAAACAGTTGCAGAATGTTCTCTTGTTCAATTTACAGTCATTTTCAGGTCACTTTAGTGTAGAATAGAAACCTGGTCAAAACAAAGACAAATGGAGGTCAGCAATATGGGTACTGAGGAATCATTATAATGTATCATTTCTACCTCTTTTCTTTTACATCGGATGGTGATTTGCCATCATCCCCCTTCTTTCTTTTTCCCCATGTTCACTGCTCAGTTTCATTCCCTCTATAAAGAGTGTTGACCGAGCTGGCTGTGCGAAGCAAAGGCTGGCTGGCAGGCAGGCTGAGGGTTGGAGCATTAAGCTACTAAATCACTTTCTATTCTCATTAAGGACAGCCGTTGACTGGTGAGAAAGGCCTCTCTGTCCTCCCAGTCAGCCAGCTAGCAAATTTGCTGCTTCACCCTTTCAGTGGATGACTGCATGCTATGGAGGGAGAGAAGGAGCAATAATGGACTTTAATACTTTCATGTGTGTCTTACATATTGATGGCACAGCATGTGCTCAGTGTGTTCTTTGGTGAGGTTTAGACACCATTTTTTTTTTTTTTTTTAATCATTCATCATAGTGTTGAAGGTGTTTTTTTTTTTTAAATCCACAGCGGTGGGCCTGGGTTTCACCGAAGCTTTTAAAACATTTTTATTGAGCTATGGGAATTGTGACATTTCTTTCGCTTTTGTCTAATGTAGTTCTGTCTGCAAGAAGAGAAGTGCTCAGATTGTTAAATTATATTTTATTTATGCATTGTTTTAATACGACTTCCAGAGCAGGCACACGCTCTCCCTGCACTTTAGATTTGAATTTTCTTTTGAATTGTTAAACGCATCATGAATGTGAGATTTTAAAACTGCATTCTCACGTCTTATTGTCATACTAATACAGTGCCAGTCACATTCTTTGGCACCCTAGTAAATATTTTTACTTAAGGTTAGTTTATTTATTTAAAAATGAGAGATGTACATTGATTAACATAAACAAGTATATTATATAAATGTGTCATATTAAAGATTAAATCATGAAATCACATGATTAATAGATTTCAAGGTACTAAAGAATTAACCAAAGCAAACACAAAATAATAAAACCACATGTTCAATATTCAATTCAATTCAATTCAAAAATACTTTATTGATCCCAGAGGGAAATTAAGTGTTGGTATAGCTCATATAATCAGTTCTTTAAGGAGTTGTTGTAGATAATGATGGCTGTGGGCAGGAAGGATTTCCTGTAGCGGTCTGTATTGCAGCGAAACTGAAGAAGCCTCCGACTGAAGATGCTCTGTTGTTGTGTGACTGTCTCATGAAGAGGATGCTCAGGGTTGTCCATAATTTTTTTGATTTTATGAAGAATCCTTCTTTGCATTATCATCTCCAGATTTTCCACAGTTGTCCCAAGAACAGAACCAGCCTTCTTTATCAGGTTGTTGAGCCTTTTTAAATCCCTGGCTCTGATGCTGCTACCCCAACAGATGACGGCTGAAGAGATTACACTCTCCACAACAGACTTGTAGAAGATCTGCAGCATCTTGCTGCAAACCTTGAAGGACCTAAGCTTCCTCAAGAAGTACAGTCTGCTCTGTCCCTTCTTGTAGACGGCTTCACTGTTGCGCCTCCAGTCCAGTCTGTTGTCAAGGTGAACTCCGAGGTATTTATACTCCTCAACCACCTCCACTTCTTCTCCCATGATGGAAACAGTGTTTGACTTATCCCTGTTTCTTCTGAAATCTACAATCATCTCCTTTGTTTTGTTCACATTCAAGGTGAGACGATTGTTTCCACACCATGTCACAAAGCGGTCCACCAACTCTCTGTATTCAGCTTCTTGTCCATCTCTGATACACCCGACAATTGCAGAGTCATCTGAGTATTTCTGCAGATGACAGGTCTCTGATTTGTACTGGAAGTCTGAGGTGTACAGAGTAAAAAGGAATGGTGAGAGTACGGTCCCCTGTGGTGCTCCTGTGCTGCTGACCACCTGGTTTGACACACAATTCTTCAGTCTCACAAATTGTGGTCTGTTGGTCAGGTAGTCATTGATCCAGGCGATTGTTGAGGGCTCCACCTGTGTCTTCAGGAGTTTCTGACAAAGCAAATCAGGCTGAATTGTGTTAAATGCACTAGAGAAATCAAAGAACATGATCCTCACAGTGCTGCCTGCTTTGTCCAGATGACAGTGGGTTGGTTGAAGTAGGTGGATGATGGCATCTTCAACTCCAACTCCACAGCGATAAGCAAACTGCAGTGGGTCCTGATACGTTCTTGTTTGCTTACTCAGGGGTGCCAACAGGAGTCTCTCCAGGACCTTCATGATGTGGGATGTCAGGGCAACGGGTCTATAGTCATTGATGACTGATGGGTGAGTTCTTTTGGGTACTGGAACAAGGCAGGATGTCTTCCACAACACTGGGACCTTCTCCTGAGTTAAGCTAAGGTTGAAGAGGTGCTGCAGAATCCCACAGAGCTGCTCTGCACAGGCCTTCAGGACTCTGGGGCTGACACCATCTGGACCTGCAGCCTTGTTCCGGTTCAGTTTCTCCAGCTGCCTCTTCACCTGACTTTTGGAGACAGACAAGTGGGAGGGGGAGGCAAAGGGGGTAGCAGCATTTCCTGACTTGGTTGAAGTCAAACTTGTGGAATTAGAAGAGTCCATGGCTGAGGTGAAGGATAAAACATCCGAGGTGTAACAGGAAAGCTGTTGATCAGAGGATAGTGGGATGTCTGTTTGGCTGGGAACAGGAGAGGGGGATGCTGAGCTAGTTCCTGAACTGAACCTGTTGAAGAATGTGTTCAGTTCATTGGCTCTGTCCAGACTTCCATCTATCCAATCCTTCCTGTCCTTAAAACCTGTGATCTTTCTCATTCCTGACCAGACATCTCTGATATTGTTCCTCTGTAGTTTGTTCTCCAGCTTCTTCCTGTATGCCTCCTTGCTGTCTCTGATCTTGACCTTAAGTTGCTTCTGTATACTCCTCAGTAATTCCCTGTCTCCCTCCCTGAAGGCTCTTTTTTTCTTGTTTAGCAGTTCCTTCAGGTCACTGGTGATCCAGGGTTTGTTATTAGGGAAGCATCTCACTGTTCTGGTGGGGATGATGTTGTCCACACAGAAGTTTATATAGTCAGTCACACACTCAGTCATGTCATTGATGTCCTCTCCATGTGCTTGGCAAAGAGTCATCCAGTCTGTGGTTGCAAAACAATCCTGCAGGGCTTCTTCAGCTTCCTGTGACCATTTTCTCACAGTTCGTTTTGTCACAGGTTGCCTCTGAACAAGTGGTTTATATTCTGAACAGAGAAAAATATGCAATATGCAAATGTCACTAATTTTCATATGATCAGAGATTTGATTAGATACTATCCACTGTTTTGGGGGTTTAGAGAATTGCCTAATGAATGTAATTCTCTATCATTCTGGTAATACTGAACTTAAATTATAAACTTCCCTATAAGAGACGGCTTAATGCCCAAAGACACATTTATAACAGAGGATCTTGCAGTATTTAATAGTATTTAATAATCTTGTGGACCAACTTTTAGATTTATTTATGCAATTGTGTAAAAAGCCTTCAAATAAGTTTTATTTTGTTGTTATTGGAGTACCATAATCTTACACACACAAAAAGAAAAATTCAACCCTTAATTTAAGTACATTACTTCATGGAGGGGAATGCATGTTAAGAAATTGTTCCCTCCATCCATTTTCTGTACCCGTCAGCAGGGTTGCGGGGGGTGGGGGGCTGGTGCCTACTGCCCATCTCCAGCAGTCATGGGGCATGAGGCGGGGTACACCCCGGACAGGTCATTCCATCGCAGGGCAACACAGAGACACACAGGACAAACAACCATACATACACACACACATACACACACACACACACACACACACACACACACACACACACACACACACACACACACACACACACACACACACACACACACACACACACACACACACCTAAGGGCAATTTAGAAAGATCAATTCACCTAACAGCCATGATTTTGGACTGTGGAAAAAAGCCGGAGTACCCGGAGAGAACCCACACATGCACATGGAGAACATGCAAACTCCATGCAGAAAGACCCCAGGCTGGGATTTGAACCCAGGACCTTCTTGCTGCAAGGCAAAAGTGCTACCAACTGCGCCACTGTGCAGCCCCTTTCTGTTTTCCTGCAATATAAATATCACATGATACAGGGCTCTATTTCTATTAGCCACCTTTCAATTGGCACCCATGTGGAACACGTGTACTATATACCCTGCAAATATTCACAGTCTGCAGGATGGTAGGAGAGGGTTTTCCCCCCCAAAGGTTATAGGTCAAAGTCTCCATAACAACCATTAGGCGCAGTCGGCTAGCAGCTGCTTTGGAGTGTTAAAGTATTTTCTTCCTACCCTCACAAATGTAAGCAGGCCATATCTGCCACATTCTTATTACTTTTGCTGGAAGTGCGTGTGTGTTACTTGGGTAGAGTAGGATTTAACTTTTGAGCAACAAATATTGTGGGAAGTTTTGGCATTAGATCGAAAAATTGTTCAAAGAGGATGGGTGAAAGTTGCCAAACTTTCAATTTGGGATTATGTTACAGCAAGAAAAGCTTCACACACCTTTACTGGGTGTGTCAAGAAGTGTGGAGGGTCCAGTATGTGTCATTATAAAACTCCTCTAACAGTTTAGGCCAATTTACAAATATTTTGTTTAAAACTTAGTTGTACTTATTTTCTTTTGCTCTAATATTGCTTGCATGCCAAAATTTTGGTCCCACCTTTGCTTTCCTGTTACTCAAAGGAGTAAGACATGCAAATTCTCTTAACAGCTTTTGTTCAGATCAACATTTTTATAGGCTGTGTTCTCTCCTCTAAAATTGAATGTTATATTTGACATCGAAAGAATACACCTATTTTTTTGTTGGTTTGGTATAACAAAGGGACTATCCATTAGCCATTTGCTATAGAGTCTTAATGAGTGTTTGTTAGGGGTGTAACGGTACGCCAAAAAGCTTGGTTCGGTGCGTATATTAGTTCAATTCAACGGTTCAGTTCATTTTTGGTACAGTTGGGGAACAGTATATAACAAAAAAAGTTTTTGTGTAATGACATTTAAAATCAAACATTACTTGCAGTAAATTTTCCAACAAATTGTTCTTGGATAACATAAAAATGTATAATAACACAACAGTTATTTTTATTTTCAGGAAAGTACAATATCAATACTTTGGCTTTTTGTCAAAGGTCTAGACAATCTGGGACATGAAATGAATATCTTAGACTGCCCTGCTCTGTGTCAGAGATTAAGTTATTTGGGAGTTAAACTGTTACCTGAGCCAGCTGACAGGATGTTGCATGAGTTAAACAGGTGAGGTGGAAGGCATTACAGCACACTGCTAGTCCAAGGGTTGGATCACAGCTGCAGAGTTCCTTTTTACCGAGCAGCTGCGTTTCTAACCCCCAGAGTTTCTCTTTGTGTTATGTTATGTTTTTATTTTGCCTTTTGTAACCTTTTGTATGCATGAAACCAAACTAGGATATTAGATAAATAACTTTATTTTAGTTTTTGTGTGGGACACTGTGGTGGGTGAAGTGCTCCCTCTGTCCTACTTCCAGCTGCTGCTGCAAAACAACATAAAATGTCACTGACTAATTCCTGGAAGAAATATTTTTGGCTAACATTATTACAGTCAGAGGTCCAGTCTGCTTATACTATTTTTTTAAATTTTTTTTTTACAGTGCTTTGTCTTTTGAAAAACCAGACCAACAACAACAATCTAGGACAGCCAAGTCTAATACAAAAAGGTACAAGTGGGTGAATAAAAATTCTACACATCTGAGTCACAGACTATAGTCCAAATTTTAAGTGAGACGGAGACAAGGAAGAAAAAACAGGTATTAATTATGTTTAAAGACAAAATGTGATTTCCCCCTTTATGCAATAGCTCAGCAAGCTCACAAGGCAGGTAATCGAGTAAAGATTGCCATATTCCATAGGAAGCATTACAGTTGCCTTGTAAAATGGCGCTGAGGCGCTTTATAGGAAACACCTTGAATATTTCCTTTACCATTGTGTCTATGTCTATCTGTCTATCAATCCCCTCAAAAATTATACATTGCCTTGACAAAAGCAGAAGTTTACGCAATAAAGACATTTGACCAGAGGAGAGAGAGACCCCCTCTACAGATAAACCAAGAACAAACGGCACAGGGTTCAGTCGAACTGATCGATGAAAGATTGAGCCAAGCTTTATAGCAATGTTTTCTAGAATCTAGTGATTAATGGACATTGCCATATGCAATGGTAATAAGTCCTAACATCTGTATTACACTTTACACAGAGAGGAGAAATCTGAGGATTAATCTTTTTTTAAAAACTCTGGGGTATGTTGCTGTCTAGGTAAAATTCTGTATTGGCTTTCCCGTAGTTTATTACATGTAAACATTGTCTTAGTAAATTAAAAAGCTTTTGACTATACTATACTTTGACTAAGCTCAACCTCCAATCTGTTTCCCACCGAAACCTGGCCTTCTTAGTTCTTGCATAATTCAAGAAAAGTAATTTCCTAAAAAAGAGTGAAATAAATAAATTTTTAGTGGATATGTCAACATTAAATTTAAGAAGAGAGGTTTCAATAGGATTCAAAACAGGTTTGTTGCATGGAAATGTTTGAGAAATGACAGTCTCACCTGCAAGAACCCAAATAAATGTTTTTGAAGAATACTGTACTTAATTTGAATTAGTTCAAAGGACATGAGATTCCCCCCCTTAAATAAATCACTAACAAACCTCAGTGTTTTAGAATGTCAATCATCGAATATGCTAATGCAGATACCTGGGGGAAAAGCTTTATTCCTAATTAGAGGTTGCAGTCTGCTAGAGAAACCTCTTCTTCCGACATGGGCAACAATATGATGCCAAATTTCTGACTCCCAGTGGGAGATTGACTGAGTCTGCTTATACTTTATTACTAAGTTAAGAGAACGGCACAAATGAGGGCAGCTAAGCAGTGTCCTTTGGCTCAATAACATCTATGGTAGCTAATGGCAACCACTAACGCTATCAGAAGTGAGTAAACAGATGACAGGAAAACGTGTTGTTGTGTGACACCCGGAAGCCGACGTGTTCCCAGACGGGGGGGCTTTGACGACGGAAGAGGGCATTCAGGTTCCTGCTCTCAATTAAGAGTAGCTGGCCAAAACATCTGCAAGCAGAAGGCTGGGCTGTGCTGTTTGTATACAGAGGAGTATCTGTTGCTGACTAAAGTGCAACGCAGTTATGCTTCTGTGTGGAAACTCGCTACACCTCTGCGCCGTACCAAAGGTTCCGTAACCCAAAAATTAGAATAAGGATAAATGTACCGCTATACCCTTAGTGTTTATTGTCAGGAGGCGGCTGATTCCTTAATCTCTCTGATCAATGGGCAAGAAGTGGGGATCACCCAACCATTATTGCAAACACACTCATACCAAATGGCAATTTTGAAAATTCTAACTCATCAGGTATCTTTTTGGACTATGGTAGAAAATTGGAGTACCTGGAGAAAACCCAGAGCATAGGAATTCAAAAAGTTTGCGTTGGGCTTTAGGCAAAAACCAGAAAAATTGTGTTTTTATTTAGGATATTTTTGTATAACTGAATTTATCTCACTTTGCATACAAATACAACCATATTATTTATATTTATTGATGCAATATAATAATCAGTCAAATATTTTACAGCTTAGACCTTAGCTTGGTTAGCTTTTATTTCTTTCATTGTCCCGTCTTATTTACTTTATTTATCTACTAAGCATTATATGTTATTATACTTTGTTTTTCTCTGGATTGGGTTATTGCACCAATTTCCCCGCCCCCCCCCCCCCAACACTGTTTGCTGCTCTTTTAGTGCTGTTTTGAAGCTTAGTGAAAGCTGATGAGATCTATTATTGTGACAAACATGGAATTTCTTTCTTCCCCACAAATATACTTCAGACGAACTTAACCCTTTAACACCCAAGCCTCAAAATGTCCGCCTGGCATTTTTTTCTTTTTTTAACTATAAAATGCGCTGAACATTTCACATGAGAAAATGCTTTGGCTCCTTTTTCCAGAACACTTGGAAATTTCAATATATGGCATTATTTTTCACTATACTGTATATTACACCAGTGTAAAAACAGTTTGAAATGAAGAAAAACACAATCGAAATTATTTTTGAGACTTTTAGTGATAAGAAAACACTGCAGATTAACATGAAGTACAGATTTTTCATCATGAATTAACAATTTCAACAGTGTAGAACATATTAAAAAAAAAATTCTTTCTCTCTCACTTGTGAAAAAAACAGGCCAATAATTAAAACTATGTACAGATGTTTTTTCCCCTCCCTGCATATCTTTTCATACTTCAAAGTCCCTGATGGTACAGCCAGTGACAGTTCCTGTCTAACTGCAAGCACAGGCCCACATTACAGCTCTAACACTTGTACTCTGAAAAAAACCTTTACATGTCTCCCATTTTACACTGATAATTCGAAAACATTACATAAATGCTAAAATTACATTAGGGTACCTCAACTGCCTCCCAAAAATCAGCGACTTTTTGGCGTGCTGGAACCAGTTTCCATGTAGAACTGAGAAAGATCAAGAAAATGAAGACAAAAAAGGGCACAGAAGATTATGACCACCTCCACCGGGTCACACCTCTGATGGAAATGATTGCCACAACGCGCAGGGTCTTCTACCACCCAAGGCAGCACCTTGCAGTGGATGAAAGAATGGTGGCAACCAAGGCCAGGCTGGGTATCAAACAGTACATGAAAGCCAAACCAACAAAGTGGGGGCTGAAGTTTTTTGTGTTTTCTTTTTTCTTTTTTTTTTTTTTGCTCTGCCTCAATCTTCCACCTGGGACGATGTGGTGAACGACTTCGGTCCCTCGCAGCATCATCAGAAAACCCAGCATCCCTTCAGCCTCCTCCAGTAGGCACCAGAGATCCTCCTCTTCCTCTCCCAGTTCTTCCACAGGAAACCAGCTGCTCCTCATCACAATAGACTCTAAAACTAGTGCAAAAAATAAAAAAAAATTAAAAAAATTTCAGCTGGTTTCAAACCCTCACTATATTATACAGAAAAGGAATGGTAAGCAATGCAGACATACATGCAGTGTGGTAAACTGTGCTAAAAGTGACATCTGTATAGTGCGCAAAAGCTAACATTTATGCATAAAAATTACAAATGTATGTACATTGTACAAACTTACAAACTATGTATACTGTTCTAAAAGAATAAAATCAACACTTGATGAGTATCAAGGCATCCAATTGTGTGTATAAAGTAAAAAAACACATGTTTTCTACATACCGACAAGCTTAATTCTTCCAGAAATTCAGATCAAAACACATTATTCAGTCGGTCAAACGTGACCTTTTTTTTTTTTTTTTTTACAAGAAGTTTCTGCTTCAACTTCGCCTTCAAATTCAAAACCATCCAGCTACCTCTGTGGTGGTTTTATAATCCGGGACGGTTGAGACGTAATCTCCTGGGCTCCTCTCGGTTTCTCCTCTCTGTTGCTCATTTTCTTCTCCTCACTCCGCACTGTTTGTGTGTGCGAGAGGGGGGACAAAGATGCAGATTCGCTGGCTTCCTGCAACCGCGGGAAGAAAATTACTGTAATAACACTATGCAGACTTGACAGCGCAAATTGTCGTCTTTCTAAATCTGTTTCAGTTTGTCCGATAGCACAAACTGTTGCGGAATTACGGTAATGCAAAGTGCGCAAGCAAAAAATGTGTCGGCGACAACACTTTCGGTGTTAAAGGTTTAAGGCCCTGTTCTCCTGAAATATCTAAAGGACATTTCAATTGTTCATTCATTTACATTCAAAGTTTTAGTTCTTAGTGGCATTATAGCAGTGTTTGGCACATTTAAAGTTGGATTGAAAGCTTATAGAAGAAATTAAAATAGTAATTTCTATTTAATTTGTGGTCCAGCAAGACCAATAAATGGAAGCTTTGTGTTTGATTACAAGCATCCATGGGTTTGAGCTAGAAGTGATCACTCTGTCTTTTCATGTTCTCAAAACTCAACAAATTACCCACAAAGAGGATTAGAATGCAAACCAAACTAATTCTCAATTAATGACTACAAAAAAATCAGTTATAAGATCCTTTTTATCTTGTTTCAATTAAATAACCAAAAAGAGTGATAACTTCAAATCAAGAATTGTTTTATATGAATAAATACAACAAAAACGTCTTTTCAAAACATGATCACTTGTGTTGTGATTTAAATTTTAACCCTTATTATTGTCGTGAACTATAACATGTTTGCCATCTCTGTCCTTTAAGAAATCCTACAAAGCGAGCCGGAAGGCATCAAAGTCTCGCCTTGAAGTGTTTTGTGAACTGTCTGCTTTATTAGACACACCTGCTCAATTGTACCTTTTTACAAATGATGAGTCAGCCAACCACATTGCAGCAACTCGATGCATTTAGGCATCTAGATGTGTTAAAGAGATATAGAGGCTTGTCATAAATGTGTCTAAGTCAAGCGTATAAATGATGTCACTTCCTTTCTTTGGTTCATTTCCTCTTTCGGCTCGCTAGATAATTGGTTAGCATTCCCACTGCAAGCAAATTGTACCAGGGTTTACTTGCTAGCAAACTGAGACCCGTGTTATCAGGTTATTTCAGATGAGCTTTCATACCTGCACGGATGAAGCAAATTGTCCATGTAAATTGTGGTTCATTAAAGGCAGACTGAAGCAAAAATGAATCCTGAGACAATTATTAATTTACTAGCTGTTGTCTAGATTAAAATGCCATGTTGATGTCTGAGGAGATTGGTTGACTGGTTTGAGATAATAGAAACGCAACATTAGCTCAAATAACCACTTACAACAACTAAGTTTTGCTAATAAAATTTCTTAGAACTCAACACATTAAACCTTGAGGCAGATGGCTTAGAGCAGCTTAGGACCAAACACTACTAAGACCAGGACTTTGAGGCAACAATTCATACAGACTCTAAAACTGGACTGTGACATCAGAAAAAACATTGCTTGGTTTAATTAATCTTTATTTCAGCTGCAACATTCAGATGCTTGTGTCAGAATCATGTGCAAACAACATGAAAGTATCAATCTATTCTTCCTTGTATTAATGCCTCCGGCTTCTAGTGACGTAATAGTGTAGGGAGATATTTTCTTGGCAGACTTGAGGCCTGTTAGTATAAGGCTAGACAAAAAAATGTATTCTTATGGTACTATCACTGTATACAATATGCAAATCCAAAAGGATTGCCTAAACTGCAAGAAGGGTTGGCTATTTATTTGACTATAAGACCAGCGGGTATAGACAATGGATGGATGGATTGTGGTGTTGTGAAATTCAATAAAATATTATAACATTGTGCACAGTGGTAGCACTGTTGCCTTTTTAGCAAGAAGTCCTGGGTTTAAATCCCGGCCTGGGCTCTCTTGAGTTTGCACGTTCTCCCTGTGCATGCGTGGGTTCCCTCCGGGTACTCCGGCTTCCTCCCACAGTCCAAAAACATGACTGTTAATTGGTCTCTCTAAAGCAGCCCTCAGGTATGAGTGTGTCCATCCGTGTTTGTTTGTCCTTTGTCTCTGTGTTGCCCTGCAATGGACTGGCGACCTGTTCGGCCACTCGCTCAATGAATGCTGGAGATAGGCACCAGCCCCCCACAACCCTGCAGAGGATGGATGGGTACAGAAAATGGATGGATGGGTGGATGGATATCTCACATCGTATATTTCCCTAATATCGTGCAGCCCTACTTTCGTAGTACCAATTGAGCGTTGTTTAAATTCTCTTCCACTCTGAATAACTCCGCAGCATCCCTGACCATGTGCATCCCTTAATGACCACGTTGCACCCGGAATCAAATGAGTAGCTCATTACCAGGTCTTCAATCATTTAATCTCAAGGAACAGGACCACTGCAATAGAGCATCACTGGGTGGTGCAAGAAATTTACTTCAAGATGTGCAGGCAAAAAAAATCTACAGAAACTACATGTCAATATTACAAAAATATCAGGGGAATGTTTCTTAAACCTTGCTGAGTCTATGCTATAAAGAATATGGGCAGTTATGATCGTAAAAGGTTGTTAACCCTGATACTAGTAAGATATACCTAAAAAGAGGCTGAGTGTAAGACTTTTAAGCAAAACTGGATAGTGGATATTGTCTTTTGGAAATTTTTTAAATCTTTTTCAGCTGTATATTTAAAGAGGCAATGATTTTTAGACCTGTTCAGTTTCTCTTAAAATAATTTTTTTAACCCAAATTCGAAATGAAAAAGAGAACATGACATTTAAGTGAGGCAGATTTATATTCAGGGGGGTAGTGAGAAACTGGGTTGCTGTAACAGGCATCAATGATGCTTGCCTGTCACAGATCTTCTTAAACTAAGTGCACTTCATTTAGTTGACTTATAAAATTTTGACTGTGTGCTATATTATCTTAACTCTGTACAACAGCTAGATTTTCACCTTTAAAAATGTCAATCAAATGCCAATCAATGTCTCTATTCAAAAATATTTTTAGTTTTTTAAATCTAATCTATGCATGCAAGTCATAATAATCATAGTCCTATCTTGTTTCCACGGTACTGTCAGATGTTTGTTTTGTCAAACCAGCGTCAGAGGACATTGGGAAAAGGGGGCACAGGACCACAAGTCTCCTTCCCTCTCTCGGCCGCCTGCTCAGCTTTGATTTATTACCAGAGTGTCAGTGAGAATGGATGGATAGAAAGGGCATTGTCCAGAGGGAAGTGTACAGCACAGCTTATCCCCCTTCTTCTTTCTGGTTTTGTTTTCTTTGTTCATTTTTTATAAGTGAACAAACATTGACAAATATGCTAAACCAATAAGCACATATCCTTAATACTGTAAATACCCTTATTCTCCAAAATGTTGTGCAGTAGATTGGCTCCTTTTTTTTCTTGCCAGACCTTTCTGAATGGTTTACCATCTCTTGTCCTGTTATGTGGTTATTTTGTTTTAAAATCAAGGCTTCAATGTACTTTTATAAAATCTGTAAAATGTGGTATTACTTGCAGTCTGGAGAATAATGCAATAAGGTCTTTCTTTTCTGCTATGCTTTGTCACCCTGGATAACGCTCATTTTAAGTGATGTCATGGGACTGGGTGAAAAAAAATCTATATCTTTTGGCAACCTGGCTGAGTCTGTAAACACCCCATTAGAAGTTCACCTTCTTGAAAACCTTCAAGCACTTAATGGAAGATCGAAAACATTTAGATTTCTCTTTTTTTATCACCTCTGTCCATCTTTGACCACATCTTTATGTTTTCTCAGCAGATTTCTGTCATTTTCATGCATCTTATCAAACGCTGACATGTCAAGTCTTTCCACTGTGTCTGGGTGTATCTCAGAGTTGGAAGTTATAGCAAATAGAGCTTGCTTAGTGATGGGAGATTAAAAACTACGGTAGCTAAAGGAAAAGTGAATGCCAGAACCTTGGCCTTTGATTTTCTGAGCTATTGAGCATTACATTTAGCTAAATATCACATTCTCAAAGTATGCCAGAAGTCTAATTTTGTGCTGCATGAAAAGCAGTGTTTAAGAAGGTCAAATGTAGGCAGAGCTTTTTATGTTTATAGATGGGTTTGTAATGTTAACTATGGATTTGAATTCTTATATAGTGAAGGTTAACTGTTTTACTAAAGGAGCTTTAAGCAGATAGCAACATTCCACCCAATGCAGTTAGGCAACTGATTTTAGCAAAGAAATTTGGTTTGGTATGATGGGCTTCGGGTCAGTTCACACCTTCACCAATCTATACAATTATGTTATATACTGTTAGTATCCTTCAGTTTCATACCCATTAACATGTTAAGCATTGCTTGCCAGTTTATTCCATTTGATAGTCATGTGTTTTGATGAATTATACAGCTAAATAGTCAAAGATGCTCAGAATTCATGTAAGACTTTATTTTATTTTTTTCTAGAGCCTGTATGTTGCACTACATTTCCTTTTTCAAATATGATTTTTATCCTTGTTTTGGTCAGTAAATTCACAAGAAATATGAGCATTTATGACTCCTGATTAGGGCTGGACGATAATTCAAAAGCAATATATATTGATCGATAGACGTGTGGTGTAATAGAAAAAAGGGGGCGATAAAAAGTTCGATAGAAAAAAAAAAGTTTTCCCTCATTTACTCATTATAGCCTATCAGGTAGCTTAATACAACAATCATTACTTACTCCAAACAAATCATTACCGCTGATAGGCAGCTCTGTCAGCCACCCCTCTCTCCTTTCAAACCACAAAAAGGAAAAAAGGATGAAATGATTTGAGCTGAAACAGAATTTAGTGATAGTCCCTAAGCGAACCATCGCCGTAACTTCACGTCGGTCAGATCTCACAGCAAGGGAGCAGCAGAGGACGTTGTTCCGGATAAATGTTTCAGTGACTCAGGTAAAGGTTGGATCCCGTTTTGAACCGGTCCTTGACGCACTAAAACACTAAACGTAGCAATAATAAACCAAATAATAATACTACGATCAGTTGTCTTCAGCAGGAGTCCCCTCTCCCGACTCGCTGCGACTCCGTTACAGAGAGACACAGGAAACTTACCGAGGTTGCGCTGCTAAAAACACCTGTGGCTTTTAAAATGTCCCCCTCGGTTCTGCCCCCGGTCCTCATAAGCGAAAAACGCTTTAAAAAACACAACAGGGTTGGATAGGCCAGCCGGCTGAAATTAATTAGAATAAGGCCCCATTTACACGAAGGAAAAACGCAGATATTTCCCTGCGGTTTGGCCCCTCATTTACACGAAAACCCCGTTTTATCACAGAAAACGATTATTTCTAAAAACTCCGGCCAAAGCGGAGATTTGCGTTTTTCTTTGTTTTAAATGTTTGCGTGTGGACAGAAATAACCGGAGTTTTCAGCTCTGCAACGTCACTTTCCGGGACAAAAATGCTCCAACATCACTTGTGCTATCTGTGTTTACACTAAGAAACAGCATTTATGCCCTCAGAGATGTGGCATCATCGATTGTAAAAGCTAGCAAGCGAAAAGCGCTTGGACAAACTCATGTAGACATTAGAGGTTAGAACATAGAAAGTTACTCTGAGTGGTTAGGATTTGGGGGAACTACTGCCCCCTACAGGTTTGGCATGCCTATTAATGTGCTTAACAACACACTTATGCGATTAGGTGTGGACGGAGGTTTTTTTAAAACCAGGTGGTGAAAATATTCATTTAAAAAAAAAAAACGGCTACGTGTGCACATAGCCTAAGCTTTATTGACAAACTAAACCAAAGGTTTCAGCCATTAATATTATAACGTGTCATAAAATGTTTAAAAGATTAAAATTCATCAAGATAGGCCTTTAATTTAAATTATTAACAATTAAAAAAATTTAATATAATGGTTAATAATATGACTTTTCTTTGTATTTGCTGATGTTACTCAGGTCTCTTTATTTGTTTCTGTGTCTTACAAACTTATTCATGATAAAAAGAGGTGTTTGAAAATGAATTAATTTAATTTAGTTAAAATTAGTTCATTGAAGATTAACAAAATGACTGGGGAGGCACTTAAAATATATTTTTTACGTTTTGTGATATTTATCGATAATCATCGATATCGATCAATGTGACTATTCCCTTTATCGATATGCTCTTTTTCTATATCGTCCAGCCCTACTCCTGATCAATCCAATATAACTTTGAGTGACCTCTTGCCAGTACTTATTTGATGAAGTTACATAACCACATCTCCCCACAATGACCAAATTACAGAAATCTATTTTAAAATTGTTGGTTTCAAGCTCCCAACCTGGAATCCATTCATGTGATTCAGATGTGTTGGAGCAGCAGGGCATCTAAAAGTTGCAGGATGGTGCTTCTTGAGGTCTGGAGTTGAAGACCCCTGCTTTAAATAATTGGCTGTCAAAGCAAGATTGAATTTCCTCAATGTAGGTATAAACATTGTAAAACATCCCATGGCATTGGGTCCTTTTTTAATGTCAGGTAAGAAACATCCAAAACATTTCAAAAGTTCAAAATAGGAAAGATGTATAATAGTTTACAGTCAGAATTAAAGGAGCTGGAATTTTAAATCTATTCTCTTATACTGGCAGTGACTTTGGTAGATTGTTTTTAATCCTGAACAGGTTTGTATATTCATTTCTTTTAGGGTGCATTCACACCAGCCCTGTTTAGTCCGCTTTAATCAAACTCTAGTTTGTTTGCCCAGAAAGTCCGATTCATTTGGGGAGGTGTGAATGAGCAGTTGAACTCTAATGCAGACCAAAGAGCTAACTCTGCTCAGCCTACAAACCTAGGTCTCTGCTCAGTTGGTGTGGTTCGATTGCATATGTGAATGCCAAGCGGGTCTTGGCCGCTCCAAAAGCAGGAAACTCCCTATAGCACAGGGCATTCCAGGTAAATGCATCCAAAATAACCATGCAGCAACAACTCTGCCTCGTTTTCTGCTCAAGCTGAGTCCATTGGTTCAATGTATTTGCCAAATTTGCAAAAGACAACAGAGCAATCCTAAAACTGGTCAAATCTGATGAACCTCCAGGATTGTTTACATTTCACGGAACCGCAAATGTCCCTGTGTTGAGTGCTTCTTGATGCAGCACCACTAAAGGCAAGGAGGTTAACATGTTGCCCAAAAACTTTGATTCGTTTGACAAAGTGCAGTGTGAAAGCGAACTGCACCAGCTATAAAAAGCAACAGTGTTGCAATTTTGGTCACCAATCGAACCAAGTCTACTGGACTATCGGGTGTTAAAAAGATCCTAATTTGTTCAAAGACAGCAAACTAAAAGATTGTTCAAAAATGTGGCTTTTGTTCAGTACTTGGCTTTTCAAACTTTAATCATTATTGACACATTGACTTGGATTTGTGGATGATTGACTCGTAGAAAATGTTCAGTCTTCACCAATGAAAGGGTCAAGGCATGGCAAGTTATACACATCATTTCAGAAAGAAAATATAGTTGTAGGGAGTTACCTGTAGAGAATCAAACAAATGATTATGTTTTACCAGATCATTACATAGTTTATTAGCTCATTTGTGCTAATAAGATGTTTTATTTTGAGAAAAATTGTGAAAATGTATTTAATTTGCAAGGAAAAGCCGTTCTTATATAGTGTGAGGGTGGTTCATGTAGTATTTGGCACTGAAAAAATTACTGATCTATAGTGGGTGACCATTGGAGGCTTGAAGTCTTTTGTGAATTCTGCATTTCAGACAGCTTTATTTTAACCACCAGAGTCTTCAGTCTTGCTGTGTACCACTGGTGGATAGCTTTGATCTGAAGATAATCATTTGATCATTACCAGTGCGGAGAGGCACATTGTGGTTGTCTTTGACAGGATGAACAAAGAACTTTATGTAAATGCCTCTAATGAATGCACATGCTCCTTCTTTTCCTTTTTGTTTGTGTGATTTATGCAAGGCAACACCATGCACAATTGTCTCTATGATTTTTCACCAAAAACAAGATGAATAAATGAAAACATCTTGACAAAAGAATGTAGAACGACTCTCCCCATCTGTTATGCGTTTATTTATCAGTTCATAAATTATGACATTGATTGTTTTCTCTCTCTTCCAGTCTGACATTCTTTTTAGCCCAGACACTGTTGTCTGTGTAACCTCACAAGGCCACAACAGTTTATCTTCATAAGCTGGACTTGTATCAAAGAAAACCCTGAAAAGTGTATCTCACAGGACTATGCTGATCCCCTAAAGATTCATGGACTTCCTAGTTGTATACTGTAAAAGGGCTGTTTAGCCTGTGCAGTGAATGCATAATGTGACACTGATTTATAAAAGCAATTCCATTTAGTTACTCTTTTTGCTCTTTAGGTTCCTTTGGTGTGTCCCTGCCACATAATTGAAGGCCCCATGTGACAACAACTGTGCAATGTATTTGCCCTCTTTCCAAAATACTTTGTATAATACAAGCAAGACATTGGGGACACAGTAACATTACATGAAAAATATATCAACCTAGGCTCAATTCCATTAAACCATGTTTGATATTCAGTTGGGTTGCATGTTTTAGTGTTTCTTCTGGAAGATTTCAGTACGCCGTCTCCAGTCAACATTTACTGCAAGACCTGTATTGAATTGAACTGGTAGAAAAAAATTGTTTTATAGGATTGTCCACATCTTTCATAGTGGTCCTATGTTGGATGATATATTTAGCTTGATAGATCAGCACGAAGTGGTGCATAATTGTGTAGTGGAAACAAGTTAGGATATGAATCTAAAAACTTGATCGTGACCATACAATATGTATTTTGTGTGAGTGTGTTGAACCGGAGTTTGCTGTGATTACATCTTTGCATATCATCAAATTTCCTTTGCAAAATAGCTGAAGCTCTGTAGGATAAGACAAACAGTGTCCGTATATTGATTTTCAAAAACTGCCCTGGTGTCTCAATTAGATTCAGGTCCAAGTCATTAATCACATGAATATGTTTTGATTTGAAAGGGTCTATGTTCTAGAGAACCTCCTGTCTTTTGCAGTCTGACATAGATTTTCTTCCAGGATTGTTTTGTATTTACCTAGATCCTCCTTTCTTTTAATTCTAAGTTTTCCTGTCCTGAAAATAAAAACAAACAACAACCATGCTCTAATGCTGCCACCTGTGTTTTATAGTGGAAATGGTATGTTCAACATTTTCTGCCACACAAAGCATTTTGTATCCAGACCAAAGTAACATTTTCATCCAGAGCACATTCATCCACATGTGGCCTCTGCACTGCTTGTGCAAAAGTGCAGAGTGGATTTCTTTTGGTTTTATTTATTCAACAATAATGCCTTTCTTCTATAAAGGCCAGATTTGTGGATGGTGCAACAGTTGTATTCTTAACACAATTCCTCACTTGAACTGTTTTTTCAACAAGGTTGTTTAAGGAGTAAGAGTACTTTTTTCAAGGCAAAGCTAGATCCATCTATTTTGAATAGGTAGAAAATAAGTGTTACATTTTTCCAATTAAAGACCTACTGTATTTGTTTCTGCTTCCAGTGTATTTGGAAAGTCTTTTGTATGTTGTAATAGGCTTGAAACACAAATACAAATGAAAACAAATTAGTTGGTGCTACTCCCGAATGACAAACATAATTGCAATAAACATTAGCAAAGAAAAAAGCTTGGAGAGCATTAAGTGACTTTGTGCCATTTTAATACATATTTAATATGTGTGGACCAATAGCTTAGTCAGTCATTTAGTCATTTCACTTTATGTATGGAACTGACGCTCTTCTCATTTGGGTTTCTGCTTGGAAGCTGTAGCAATGCTTAGCAACCTTGTGAGTAAGCCATCAATGGGCACAACAGAAGGTTACATTTCCTTTGGCCGGACAATGCTTTCAACTGTGCAAGTTTTAACCTATCTCACTACAGCCAAAATGGAAATGACCATTAGACAGACTTACTTTGGATCAACAGATGTCCATTGTAGGGCCATAACGGACACATCACACCTAATTCTGGGATGCTACAGTGGGGCCAAAAAAGTATTTGTCAGCCACCAATTGTGCAAGTGTTCCCACTTAAAAAGATGAGAAAGATGAGGTCTGTAATTTTCATCATAGGTACACTTCAACTGTGAGAGACATAATGTGAAAGAGAATTCCAGGAAATCACAATGTATGATTTCTAAAGAATATATTTGTATGATGGTGGAGAAAATAGGTATTTGGCCAATAACAAAAGTTCATTTCAATCCTCTGTAATGTATCCTTGGTTGGCAATAAACGAGGTTGAATGTTTCATGTGGGTCTTCACCGGGTTTGCACACACAGTAGCTTGGCCCATTTTTTTCATGCAGATCTTCTCTGTAGCTGTGACGTGTAGGGGATGTCGCTGGGCAACACAAACTTTTAACTCCCTCCACAGATTCTCTGTTGGATTGAGGTCTGGAGACTGGCTAGGCCACTCCATAACCTTGAATTCTTTTTATATAGCCACTCCTTTGTTGCCCAGGCGATGTGTTTGGATCCAGCCACATTTCATTTTCAACGCTCTCACTGATGGAAGGAGGTTTTTGCTCAGAATCTTACAATACATTCATCGTTTCCTTAATACATATCAGTCGTCCTGTCCCCTTTGCAGAAAAGCAGCCCCAAAGCGTAATGTTTCCACCCCCATGCTTCACTGTGGGTATGCTGTTCTTGGGAAGCAACTCAGCATTCTTTCTCCTTCAAACATGGCGAGTGGCGTTTATACCAAAGAGTTCTATTTTGGCCTCATCTGACCACATGACATTTCCACAATCCTCCTCTGGATCATCCAAATAAAACTTTATTTATAAAGCACATTGGGCCGAGAACAGATGAGCCAGGTAAGGAAACGCCATCAGGGGAGCCATCGGCAGCAGCAGATTGACAGCCAAGGCCCCTGCCCAGGGCACACAGTGGAGGAGGGGCTGAGACCCCCACCTACACCCAAGCACTACCAGGACAGAACCCAGGCATCCACAGCCGACCACCTCTCCCGAGGCAGAGGGCTCCCACAGAGGAAGTACTGGAAGGAAGATTAAAATAACAGGTTAAAACATTAAAATAAAGAGTAGATAATTATGAGATTCAATAGTAAAACACTGATAAAATTTAGAATTATTTAGTGCAAAACATTTATAAAATTTAATCAAAACATGTAGAGCAATTAAGCAGCTATTAATAAATAAATCAAGTAAAATGCTCTGGATAACTTTTGATGGGCCTGGACATCTGCAGGCCCAAGCAGGGAGACTGCAGGATTTAAATCCATGACCACGTAGTGTTACTAATGGTAAACTTTGTTACTGTGGTCCCACCTTTATTCAGGTCATTGACCATTTCCCCTCATGTAGTTCTGGGCTGTTTCTTCACCGTTCTCAAGATCATGTGTACCCCACATGGTGAGATCTGGCATGGAGCCCCAGACAAGGGAGATTGTCATTGATCTTGTATTTATTACATTTTCTAATAATTGCTCCAACAGTTGATCTCTTCTCACCAAGCTGCTTGCCTATTGTAGATTGGCTCATCCCAGTCTTGTGCAGACACAATCTTGTCCCTGGTGTCCTTAGATAGCTTTGGCCATTGTGGAGGTTGGAGTCTGACTGTTTGAAGGTGTGGACAGGTGTCTTTTATACAGATAAGGAATTCAAACAACTGCCATTAATACAGGTAACAAGTGGAGAATTGAAAAGCTTCTTAAAGAAGGAGTAATTGGTCTGTCAGTACCAGAATTCTTGCTTGGTTGTAGGTGCTAAATACTTTTATCTAAATATTATTTTCTGCACTATTATACAAATGTGATTTTTTTTTTTCTGGATTTTTCTTTTACATCCTGTCTCTCACAGTTAAAGTGTACCTGTGAGGAAAATTACAAACCTCATCCTTTTTAAGAGGAACAACTTGCACAATCGGTGGCTGCCAAATACTTGATTGCCCCACTGTACCTCCCTGCTGATCCTCAGCCAGACAGCTGCAGACTGCTCTGTCAAAGTGTAATTTGTGACATGAGAGTAAAGCTGCTTTTGCCCACTTCCAGTGCTGCTTGCATGTTTATAAAGACCTATGCAAAGCTCTTGAATACTTTTGCAGACTGGTCAGAAATAGATAATTGGGGTAAAGAAATGCATTCATAGAGTAGGTAGGATAGTTTATCGCAATTTTTTACTTGGTTCAAAAGCTTCCGATTTATTGAATATTTATTTTTTACAGTTACAAAAAAATATATTTTAAATGTAGTGGTCTTGCATTGACTGCATGTATTATTTTTTTATCTTTTTTTTTTTTTCCATTTAACATTGGCCTGTGATGGGCTGGTGATCTCCTCCCCACATGCACAAACACCCTACCTCTGCAGGAATAAAGGAGAAATGGAGAGGGTGGAATAAATGATTTTATTTAAATGACTTTTTCTTTCTATTCTTTTGTCCATTGTGGATAGCAGGCTTGTTAAATTGCAATATGCAAAACATTGCCATCTATGCTGGTATAATCCAGATCAGTGGGAAATCATTTAAATAGGAGACTCTCCATCTGACTTTGAATAAAGGCTAGGTTTACACAAGATCTTGCTCAGTGTAATTTAATCACACTTCTACATTTGACTTTAGACAGCCCAGAAAGCCTTTAAATGTCTTCCTGCTGTTTTGATTTGCAGACCTATCCACAGGGGAACAAACCTGCTTGTCCTTGCATATTGTATTTTCAAATATTTTTACACTTGGGACACTGATGCAAATATCTGGAAGATTTACGGACAAGGTCAAGCTTATTTATATAGCACTCTTACAACAGCATCGACTGCACTAGGTGCTTCACAACAATCACAACTATAAAAGAAAATAAAACAATAAAATATGAAGTTCAATAATCAGACAAAGATATAATCATAGAAATAACATGCCTTTCATAACGTAATAGGAAGTAGCCTAAGGCTAAAATTTGTTAAAAGCCAAATCATAAAAATACGATTTTAGTAAAGTTTTAAACACAGGCAAGGATTGAACAGACCTTATGTTGTAAGGAAGACTTTTCCAGAGTTTGGGGGCAGCCACCGAGAAGGGTTTATCCCCACACAAAGAGGTACACCTTAGAACTGGACCTAATGGTTCTGGCTGGGATATGAAACATAAGAATTGGGATGGGTACCGAAACCCGGTATTAAATTGGCCCCGGGGCTGATTCTGACGGTCCACTCGGACCGATAAGCCTCCTTATCGGTCCTCTTAACAGTAAACTTAAGGTCGTATTCATGTTTTGCGGGAGATATAAACACAAGCCAAACACTGTATGGCAGCCCACTCCTCCTTAACAAGCACACACGCTGCGAGGACGGAGTGGCGACTGCTGCGCGCTCACGTGTGTGTTCGCCTTACAGATACGATGGCAGAGCGAACAAAAAGATCCAAAATTTGGCTTCATTTTACGAAAATAGATGCCGACAATGTCACATATGTAATTAAAGCTTTGCTTGCAAAGGTGGGAACACAAGTAATTTGACCAAACACATTGCCAAAATACACCAACTACAAACCGAAAGATGCACGGTGTTTGACCGCCTGAGTGCTGCAGCAACAACGACCCCTGAATCAGATACAACAGGTATGTTTGTATGCAAAGCAAACACGTGAAGCATGGACATAAGTTTGCCATTTCATTCTTACAATTAATAAATGCTGGATATTTTGAACAGCTTCCTTCTTATCTAAGTTTATAAAAAAAATTCTTAAACTACATTTAACCTGCTATTTTATTCTTACAATTAATAAATGCTGGATATTTTTGAACAACAGCTTCCTTCTTATCCAAGTTATAAAAAAAATTCTTAAACTACATTTAACCTGCTATTTTATTCTTACAATTAATAAATGCTGGATATTTTTGAACAACAGCTTCCTCATCTAAGTTAAAAAATTTTTCTTAAACTGCAGTTCATTATTTGTGTTTTTCCCCTTTTGTTTAAGTCTTTAAAAAAAAAAAGTACCGGATCGATAAGGAGCATCGTTAAGAGTAGTAGTATCGATAAATCCTTAACGATACCCATCCCTACTTAAGAAGCTTAGACAGATGCGAAGGAGCTAAACCAAGCATTCAAGCATTTAAACACAAGGAACAAAGCTTTAAACTGAATTCTGAAGGAGACCAGAAGCCAATGGAGAGCTTTAACACGAGGTTTATGTGCACCGTTTGGTGGTAGTGAGCAAACGCATCGCATTTAGGAGGATTAACACAAAATGCAATTAAACACACCCATCTTACGTGTATTATTAATACAGACCACCTGTTGTATGCTTTAATTAATTTTGTTGTGCTTTTAAACTTCTTTGGAAACTGCTTTTGAATTCTCTTCTTTTAAATGTTGCTGGGAATCACACCAAAGCTCAATCTGTGCATCTGTCCATGTAAATTTTTCATGCCTTTGCTTAATGCTTCGTTTAAAAAAAAAAAAGCTCCTCAGTTGGCTAAATTTATTTTGTTTTGCAGATGTTTAGCCACATTTCTGTCAGCAAATGATTAAACTTTGATTGTAGTTGGAGTATGTAGGGCTTTTTTTTAAACACCAAATTTACAAGCTTGTTGCATGTTAGTGTTGTTTTAATCTAGAATAATGAAAACAAATCATCGTAATTACATTTTTGTTAGGAAATAGATTTTTGATTTGGCCAGTATGTCTCTCCACAAAAACACATGAACACACACCTAAGCAGGTGAATGAACAAATAAAATGTTAAGTGCAACATTAAACAGAGCTGTGGGAAATCTAAAATCAAACAAATCAATACAGTTTTTTGTTGAAGTAATGAAGGGTTGCTACTGTAAGTTACAAAGTACTGCCATTGTTGAGAAAATGCATCATTAACAGTGAAATCAAAAAGCCTTAGTCCATTTCTCACACACCAAAATCATGTGGTTGCTTGCAAGCAACCAAGTACTGTTCATCATTCCTTTTGATTCATGTGTGAGCAATAAACTTGTCTAAGGCACACGACAAAAAGAGAAGTTAGACAGGCAAAGAAAACGTGCAAAAATATGACTCTTATTTTCAATCTAGACCCCTTGTCTTTTTCCTGAACAATTTTATTCTTTAAGTCCTAAGAAATGGGTAAAGGGGAAATTTAACATGTTTTCAGTTTTTTGTGTTATGTTTGTTTTAATATTTTGTTCTTTTTTATCTTTCAAACAGTATACAGAAAATGTTATTTGGGGGGGGGAAGAAAAAATAAACATAAAGTCACCACAGTATAATAAGAAGCAGGAACAACTTTGCACTCGTATAGGAAAGCTCACTTATGTAGGCTACAGTTTTTACACCCTGAAAGTGTTTTTTTATTTTATGAAATAACCCACTTGATGGAGTTTTAAAATCACTTTACTCAAATAGAAACCTTATTTTGGAAACATGTCAAGCAGGCTGTGTGATTCAGAAAGGAGAAGAAAAGTCATTATTCACATAAGCTGTCCTCACTGATTTTTAAGCACCATAAAATTTGATTCCCACCAGAATTTGTTATGCACCTTGGGAACATCCAACCAGCTCTACACACCTCATAAGATCCCCATGGGTCCTACAAAAGATCCTAAACCCTTTATCTAAGCTTTATCTAAGGCGTGTTTGTACGTATTTGCATTCTCTCCAAGCGACACTGTCTCCGAGATTTCCTCTCAGATAAAGTATACCCATTAATCCTCCCCTTTACAGATGGAGTGGGGTGTTCTCAGTTTTGTTGTGCTCCATCATGCACATCAGCCTGAGTTTCTTGTGGCAAAGCTTTTATCTCCACAGGGACACATGTTTTGGCATGAATACAATTTTATAGTAGCCACTTTAAGGTATGCATGTATGCATGTATGTATGCATTGTTTTTAAAAGTCACACAACACTAGGTGTGACTATATAGTTATTTTGTTACAATGCAATATATTAAATACCACACTTTTACGTTTTGAGAATTTAGTTGCTATAATATTAAATCTTAGCTTTATACCACTGCAGCAATATTAAATTGTGGTGTCTTTAACACATTACAGTAAACCTTTGGAAAACATTTCAGTTTCAACACATTGAAAGCTGATGCAGATGAAGCAAATTGGTATGTGATGGTTGTCTTCCCTTTACCTCAGTTCAGAGGCAGAGGACACTTTATGTATTAGTTTCAGTTATTTTGTCTGGGTCTAGATTAGCTATGATCTGACAACATTTAACCTTAGATGTGTGATAGAGCAGAGCCTGCTTTTCGAAGGTCATGGAAAGTGATGTGATCAAACCGGTAAAGTGATGCAGCGTGGTCCCATTTTTTATTGTTTACATATTCATTTAGCAAGTAAACCCTCTGTTGTGCCACAGATAGGTAGGTTTTGGCTATGAATAATTGCTTAGGGCAATTGTTAATAAGAATAATAATTTTTTATGTCAAAATTACTAAGTTTGGGGCACCACCTGGTTTCCAGGAATATCAATAGCCAAATTGTTCAGTCTCAGTTTATGTTTTTGATTACCGGCCTGATAAAGCTGAGATAATTAAACAATAATAAATGAATAAGTTCCTGGTGTTCTTTGAACAAGAAGATAATACACATGTAGGTGAAATAACAAATAACGGTTTTCCACAATACAAGAGTTTATTACAAAAGAATTCAACTTTCAGTTAAAATGCTTTAATCGACACAGTCACAACGCTAGTAACACACAACTAAACCATTAAGAAAAAGAATAATAACAACAAAACTAACACTCAAAAGTAAACAGTAAAAGTGATAAATATGCAAAGAAGTAGAAACGATAACCAATAAATTGATAGTGATGTCCCAGTTCAGCTAAATTAGTTTTAAACTAATTGTGGTTAGTTTAAGACTAATCAGCATCTTTTGGTTTGTTTTCAAACCACCAAATCAGAAAGCAAAGCAGAAGTAAAGAAAAACATTATTTGGAAGAAGCAATGTTTCATTAAACCATTTGCTGAATTAGAAATCAAGAAAATTGATTCTGTTTTATGGATCGGTCACCGCAGTGATTGATCTAATTTAGTATTTCGACTTACTAAGAAGGCGGGTTCAAAAATGACTTAAAAGACTAGTTTTGGTGTTTAAACTATCTGTTTTAAAGCCGATCTCCATTTTGAATACCATTAATTGCAGTCTTTATTGTTCATGAAGCCGAGCAGTCAAAAGACGGGCCCACGTGGTTCGCTCGAGCATGTAGCGTACAGCTAACTCACGTGGAGCTGCCTAAAGCCACTCTGGTTCATTTACTAAACACCAAACAAAGAAAAGTAAAACTCCTGTGGGATTGAGTCACTCAGGTTGCAGGATATAAAACGACTTTCCATCAGAAACCTCAAAAATCACTGTTTAAACCTCCAGGCCGAACGGCCTGTTTGTACCCAAACAATAAATGAAATATTACACAAGGTAACGAATCACAGAGAAAACAAACAACCCTTAAATCTTGTTTATCCTAAATCTCTGCCCAGACAGACGTTATTGAACGGTTAAAGTTCTCCAGGTTGCTTCGTTGATGATTGGGAAACCTCAAACAACGTTAGCCGGCAGGCTAACAATAGCTGCGGTCGGTTAGCAGTGGGAGGCCTTATGGCTGTTGGATTGCGGGTAACAGCCTTTAGCTGGGACGTCTGGTCGTCCTCTCCGGCTGGGCTAAACAGCGATCAGCTCCACCTTTTCTTCACTGACAGTACCTTTTTCCACAGCTTTTCAGCACAGCATTCATCCCACATAAGCTTTGTCGCGGTGGGTGTAATGGCTTCAGTCTGGACGCGGCTCTGCGGCATGCAGTAGCTTGTTAGCGGCTCCCTTCCTCACGGCAGCGTCTGTAATTCAGAAAGCTTCCGCAGGGCTCTGGGCAGAACAGTGGGGTTTGTCTCATCTGTGGTTTGCGATTCACCTGATCGATCAGCAGTCTTTGTCTTCCTTGGAGTGAGTTTCTCCCAGAAACTCGCGTCCTTTCCCCTCGCCAGCGAAGGAATGATTTCCTGGGGTCTCTCCTAGCTATGTCTGGCAGAAAGCCTAAGCGGAAGAGCGCGTGATCCGGCGGGGAGAGCCCTTATAAAAGCTCTCGTTCTCTTCTTCTCCTGTTGGAGCTAAAATGTGAATTAGTGCCACCCAATGGCTGTGTGTGTCCCAACACCTCATAATCCTAGCTATTTAACTGAGTATTTCGTATGGTATTTCTGAAGTTCCATAGGTTAGGTTATTTTAAAGTGGAAGATAATGTAGATGTCATAAATGATAATAAACGAATTATAAAAACTGTTTAGGAAAACCTTGACAGTTAACACAGTGAAGCAGGTCAACATGCAGGTTACTTACATCAGTCTCACTGTATTGGAGCAAAACACATTCAAAGAGAACACTTCTAGAGAAAAAAAAGTAGCACCTATAATATCTCTCTAATCAGAAATTATAATGTTTTAATCTGAATCTGTTGGTTTTTCAATTAACCTTTCCACTTTTTGTCATTAAACATCTACAAATTTCTGTCAGGGCACTGTTGGTCTCTGATGTTTTTGAGTGTTAGTTTTTAAGTTAGTTTTATTTAGCTCATCCTTTGTTCTTTCCTTCCTGTTTTTTTCCTTCCTGTTTCTGTTGAGTGTCTTTTCTATTTAATTTATTCATCCTCATGTTGGGTTATGTTCTGTGTTGTTTATACAGTGTTTTTTTGGGATTATCTGCTTATGTGTTTGTTTCTGTTTTACCATTCTACATCACCACATTCTCTCACTTGTCTCTGTCGTCAATTTCTCACTCACTCACTTAGTCTCTCACTGGTTTCTCATTCCAGCAATCACTTTCACCTTCATATTAATTCCCCTGTGGTTAAACTTCTCTTTTTACTTTCTGAGGTCAAGCCACTGGACATTAAAATTGATTAACTTTTGGGTTTTGTCCTTCGTTTTCTACTTTTTCTCGGTAAGTTTGTCCATTACCTTTTTGTATTATTTAATCCTCTTTTGTCTATTTGCAATAGAGTTCTACACTCAAAAGATGACAACTTTATTGGGATTTTATATAAAATAGAACACCAGTACCAACAGCTTAATCTCTGACAGGATGGAAAGCCCCAGGTGAACATCAATTTTGAAGTCTTGCTACGGATTCTCAATTGGGTTTAGATCTAAACTCAAACTAGGCTTTTCTTACTTGAATATGCTTTGATCTAAACCCTCCTATTAGCTGTATGCTCAAGGTGAACCTCTGACCCAATTGAAGGTCTTTTGGAGCCACTAACAGAAATTCTTCCACAATTGCTCTGTATTCAGCTCATTTCATTTTTGCACTAGCTTTGCTGAGCTTGCCGATGATGGGCATTCCACACAGCATGATGCTGCCACTTTAATGTTTCATGATGGAGTGGGTGTATTCTGGGTGTTGAGCAAAATTTGATTTCTATTGCACATATCATTTTTCATCTATTCCAGGACATTCCATTTTAAGTTCATCGTCTTATTCTAGAATTGCGCTGCTCTGGGTGGCTGCATGTTGGAGTGGCTCTGTTGGTTACATATTAAGTTATGTTTTTTTGTACATTGGTTCCTCTTTTTTCTTAAAGAAGATTGCATTTTTTTACCTGTATACTTTCTAGTTTTTGGTGCTGTGAAGCTGGAAGGATTTTTGCTGTAAAGTTTTCCTTTTTTAACAATTTGTTATGATGCGTAACCATGGCAACAATGTGGTTTACAGCCGGGAGCTGCTGATTAACATCGCAAAAGCTGAAATAATACCTCAACTGAAGCCACAAATCCCTGATGAGTTGATAAGGAGGAGATGTGGATGCAGAGCAGGAGCGAAAAGGAGACAGAGAAAGAGGAAGTTCAAGCCATCTCTTCCATCGATCATAATGGGCAACGTAAGATCACTGGCTAACAAGATGGATGAACTCCAAGCCCTTACAAGGACTCAGCCAGAGTACCGTGAATGCAGTGTTATGTGTTTTACGGAGACGTGGCTACTGGATCATATCCCCGACTCCAACGTCTGTCTGCCAGGCTTCCTGACTGTACGAGAAGACAGAGATCTGAAGACGAGCAGGAAAAGAAAAGGTGGTGGAGTAGCAGTGCTTGTAAACAACAGATGGTGTCATCCAGGACATGTTACTGTGAAGTGTCGTCTCTGCAGCCCAGATGTCGAACTCTTGGCAGTGAGTTTTCGTCCATATTATTTACCAAGAGAGATCACCAGTGTAATTTTGGCAGTTGTTTACATTCCACCTTCAGCCGTTGCCGACAATGCATGTGATGTCATCAGTTCCATTGTTGCTAAGCTACAGACACAGCACCCCAATGCATTTGTGGCAATATCTGGTGATTTTAATCATGCCTCGCTCTCTACTACACTTCCAACATTTCAACAGTTTGTCAGCTGCTCTACAAGAGAAAACAGGACCTTGGATTTGTTTTATGCAAATGTAAAGGATTCATACACGTGCAAACCAAGACCTCCTCTGGGACAATCAGATCACAATCTTGTTTTTCTATGTTCAGAATATAAACCCCTTGTTCAGAGGCAACCTGTGACAAAACAAACTGTGAGAAAATGGTCAAAGGAAGCTGAAGAAGCCCTGCAGTGTTGTTTTGCAACCACAGACTGGATGACTCTTTGCCAAGCACATGGAGAGGACATCAATGCCATGACTGAGTGTGTGACTGACTATATAAACTTCTGTGTGGACAACATCATCCCCACCAGAACAGTGAGATGCTTCCCGAATAACAAACCCTGGATCACCAGTGACCTGAAGGAACTGCTAAACAAGAAAAAAAGAGCCTTCAGGGAGGGAGACAGGGAATTATTGAGGAGTATACAGAAGCAACTTAAGGTCAAGATCAGAGACAGCAAGGAGGCATACAGGAAGAAGCTGGAGAACAAACTACAGAGGAACAATATCCGAGATGTCTGGTCAGGAATGAGAAAGATCACAGGTTTTAAGGACAGGAAGGATTGGATAGATGGAAGTCTGGACGGAGCCAATGAACTGAACATATTCTTCAACAGGTTCAGTTCAGGAACTAGCTCAGCATCCACCTCTCCTGTTCCCAGCCAAACAGACATCCCACTCTCCTCTGATCAACAGTTTCCCTGTTACACCTCGGATGTTTTATCCTTCACCTCAGCCATGGACTCTTCTGATTCCACAAGTTTGACTTCAACAAAGTCAGGAGGTGCTGCTACCCCCTTTGCCTCCCCCTCCCACTTGTCTGTCTCCAAAAGTCAGGTGAAGAGGCAGCTGGAGAAACTGAACCGGAACAAGGCTGCAGGTCCAGATGGTGTCAGCCCCAGAGTCCTGAAGGCCTGTGCAGAGCAGCTCTGTGGGATTCTGCAGCACATCTTCAACCTTAGCCTAACTCAGGAGAAGGTTCCAGTGTTGTGGAAGACATCCTGCCTTGTTCCAGTACCCAAAAGAACTCACCCATCAGTCATCAATGACTATAGACCCGTTGTCCTGACATCCCACATCATGAAGGTCCTGGAGAGACTCCTGTTGGCCCCTCTGAGTAAGCAAACAAGAACATATCAGGACCCACTGCAGTTTGCTTATCGCTGTGGAGTTGGAGTTGAAGATGCCATCATCCACCTACTTCAACCAACCCACTGTCATCTGGACAAAGCAGGCAGCACTGTGAGGATCATGTTCTTTGATTTCTCTAGTGCATTTAACACAATTCAGCCTGATTTGCTTTGTCAGAAACTCCTGAAGACACAGGTGGAGCCCTCAACAATCGCCTGGATCAATGACTACCTGACAAACAGACCACAGTTTGTGAGACTGAAGAATTGTGTGTCAAACCAGGTGGTCAGTAGCACAGGAGCACCACAGGGGACCGTACTCTCACCATTCCTTTTCACTCTGTACACCTCAGACTTCCAGTACAAATCAGAGACGTGTCATCTGCAGAAATACTCAGATGACTCTGCAATTGTCGGGTGTATCAGAGATGGAAAAGAAGCTGAATACAGAGAAGTGGTGGACCGCTTTGTGACATGGTGTGGAAACAATCGTCTCACCTTGAATGTGAACAAAACAAAGGAGATGATTGTAGATTTCAGAAGAAACAGGGATAAGTCAAACACTGTTTCCATCATGGGAGAAGAAGTGGAGGTGGTTGAGGAATATAAATACCTCGGAGTTCACCTTGACAACAGACTGGACTGGAGGCGCAACAGTGAAGCCGTCTACAAGAAGGGACAGAGCAGACTGTACTTCTTGAGGAAGCTTAGGTCCTTCAAGGTTTGCAGCAAGATGCTGCAAATCTTCTACAAGTCTGTTGTGGTGAGTGTAATCTCTTCAGCCGTCATCTGTTGGGGTAGCAGCATCAGAGCCAGGGATTTAAAAAGGCTAAACAACCTGATAAAGAAGGCTGGTTCTGTTCTTGGGACAACTGTGGAAAATCTGGAGATGATAATGCAAAGAAGGATTCTTCATAAAATCAAAAAAATTATGGACAACCCTGAGCATCCTCTTCATGAGACAGTCATACAACAACAGAGCGTCTTCAGTCGGAGGCTTCTTCAGTTTCGCTGCAATACAGACCGCTACAGGAAATCCTTCCTGCCCACAGCCATTATCATCTACAACAACTCCTTAAAGAATTAATTATATGAGCTATACCAACACTTAATTTCCCTCTGGGATCAATAAAGTATTTTTGAATTGAATTGAATTGAATTGAATTATGGCTTTCTTTTAGCAAAGGCTTTCTCCCTGTCACTCTTTTATAGATTTAAAAGAGAACTGAAAACCCTCCTTTTCAGAAAAGCATATTTTTAAATGTCTGTGATGTTTGTTTTTACCCATTTTTATCTGTTTTGTAGCACTTTGAGATTTGATGTCAAATGTATAGTGCATTATAAATACAATGTATTATTATTATTTATAATAATAATAATAATAATTATAATCATCCATCCATCCATTTTCCATACCCGTCCATCCTATGTAGGGTTGCGGGGCAGCTAGTGCCTATCTCCAGCGGTCATGGGGCGAGAGGCAGGGTACACCCTGGACAGGTCGCCAGTCCATCGCAGAATAATAATAATAATAATATTAATAATAATAATAATAATTATTATTATTATTATTATTATGCCAGACTTCTTAAGGGAACTGCTAGTAGTTATCCATACTGTCCCATGGAAGCTGTGGATCTTTTCAGCTCCTCCACAATTACCATAGGCTTTAATCACTTATCTGACTATTGCTTTCTTTGCCAGTGTAGGTTAATGGCCAGGTTGTAGTAGGTTTGTTGTTGTTCCAAGTTTTTCTATATTTAAATAAAGGTTAAGAGATGTTCACACTCTTGGATATTATTTTATAAACTCTCCCCACTACAACTTGATCTCTGGCCTGTTTGGTGTGTTTCTGGTTTTAATTATGTTTAATAGTAGTCTTCTTAAATTCTTTAAATCAAACTTTTTCTAGAGAAAATCTTAAAATTGAGTTAAAAAAATAAAACTCTTATAACAAAATATTAGTCAGAGATTAGAACAGCATATTGACGATATCAGCAATTGTCACGACAAATAGGTTTAGGCTTCACTTTTGTGTTTGTAAATGTTCTTTTTTGTCGTATCACCAAGGATTTAAGTATGGAGATGAACACATAGATACATTAAAGAACAGAACCATATTTTCTAAATAATCGTACAGCCTACACTCAGTCATTTGGAAATGATTACAGAAAGCCATGTGGTTTGCCTTCAACTCATTAATCCAACAGTGTGATCACTGTTCTGTAACATGACCGCAGTCGGGACAAATGCACTATTAACTCTGTAATGAGACAGCTCAACAAACAAAATTAATGGGACCTCTCCATTTATCAGCACTTAGTTAGGCTTGTAGCTGTGGGATGTCAAAATCTGGGGGGGGGGGGACTCTTCGTAAGCTCAAGTGAAAACTTGCATTTCCTAATTGTTTTGCCTTTCCCCTTCAGGCAATTTTACACAAGAAAAGATAGAATTCTAATATCAATGTCGGTTCATAATTTAATTATTTAATACAATCTTGAGACAAGGCTTCTGGATAAAAATGTAAACAACTCAGCCTTCTTTGCTTTTGTATATTGTCAAATGTCATTATTCCTTGTATTTTATTGTTTGCAGGTAAAGTCCAAGAAAAAACAATTTAAAAATCCACTTCGAAGAGGAAATCCGCACTAAGAACTGTACTCAAATAATTTCAATTTGGTTCTAAGACGACTGAACTCTTACCCTTTTTATATTTTTACAAAATAAAGGCAGAAAATCAAAACTTGGTCTCACTCTTTGGCATGGTAAACTGATATTTACAGTACTTGCAGCTTTTAAACTATTATTGCCGTTTAAACATTGCTAATAAACTAAGGGCACATTTAAAAAATCAAACAGCCTCAACCTTATTTTTTTTAATTTTTCACCTTTTGCCAACTGTTTTGAAATATCCCATTTTAATCAATGTTAAATGTTATTGTATCTCTAGAGATTATCACAAAACCCCTTATTTTGTATTACTTAAACACCTAAAAGGGTATTGACCAATAAGACTTTGTTCAACAGCACATCACTTTTGGACAGCATTATCAATTACTACAACCAGCAGATTGGTGTACCTTTTGATCATTTGTCGGAGTAGCCTTAACAATAATGTATAGACTAACAACTTGGAACTGGAGATGTTCCAAAATTCATGTCGTCTACTCACATTCTGAATATTTTCACAACATGTTACACATTATTTGGCTCTCCTTATTTTCCAGCATAAACAAATATGCTCTATATCATCATAGTACTTTTTAGCTACCACAATTTGATAAAACAATTTCTCAATGGTTTTATTCACATAGACTTTAGATCAGCAATATTTTTTAAGAACTAGGTTTAAATTAACAATTTACTATAATTAGTCTTACTGAAAACTTTTACCACGATTTATATTCTTTAAAATATGAGCATAACATATTTTTAAATTGCTCTGTTTTTCTTGGCATTTATCAATGCACTTTTTTCATGCTGAATTATTTTAGATTAGTCATCATTCATGAACTTTTAGACAATCCCATGATGAATGTATTCCTTTGTCCTTTCATTGTTCCATCCACACATCTACTAAGATATGCTACAGTTACAGTGAGGAAGAAGTGGGCAGATGATTGCCAGGATGTTGTCTCTCATCAGTCATATTAGTTGCATTCATATGTCATTATTACAGTCTCCTAATGGATGGGCTCTGGTTACAGGCGTGCTTTCTTGTTCTTAACCTAACTGAAGTTGAGCCAATGGTTTTTTTTTCTTTCTTCCTATGCAGATGTCAACTTGAGTGCTCCATCTTATGTCTTCATAAAAATGTTATTTCAGTTAGATATATTATGGATTTAAGCCATCTTCTCAGTTTCAGCTTATTGATCTAATGACTGCTAAAGGGTACAAGGCTTAAGAAAGTCAAAGACTGATATACAGGGATCAAAACAAACATAATTTTTAGGGTATGAATTTCTTTTTATTTACTTTATTGATGCTTCACAGACAAGTGTCAGCTATTCACTCCTTATAATGTTATTTTCAATTCTATTGAAATTTAAAATTGAAATGCCCTTTACTTGACATTACCTTTTTTAGTTCAGATATAAACAAGTTGAAATCAAGCTAAGTGCATTACAGAGGTGAATTGTAAAATTTATATTCAGTCCCTTGTAACTTGATTTCTGATTATAGTGTGCATTGGTTTTCCAACCCTATTCTTACAGTGACACTTTTTTTATTAATAGTCTTTATTTAAACAAATGTGAGTTAATCTTTCTCCGTCATAAAATTTCACTGCAGCTTGTTTAAGATTGCAAGCATATAGTTGTATATTGAAAAGGACACTTCCCGTGTCAAACTAAAGGCCAGACATAACTTAGCAAATATGTTTATGCTTTTTTGCTCCATAATACTATTAGTTTGTAAAAACATGAACCTTGTGATATTCTCCCCCAATGGTATGAAGTTTTCTACTTTTGTGAAGAGCCAGAGCTTTTATTATTTTTGCTAATTTATTTCTAATTTGATTTATTAAGAAACTAATAGCAGACTTTGTCTAAAACCTTTGTTTTAAAAAAGAACTTTTGTTTGCTGAATTCAAAATACTTAATTCAGTGTCACTTTAATGGTAAATTGTCAAGTGACCGCATGTGTTTAATACAGATTAACAAAATAACTAAGTTGTAGTTACTGTATTGCTTTTCAGCATTTTGTGATGCACAACTCAGAAAGGGATCACATAGATTTTGTTGCAGCAAAATGTTATGATCCCAATTATGAGCTCTGCTTACACTCTGATCTTTTGTGCTTTGACTGTAGTGCATTAAATGTTTTGATTGTAATATAATTTTCCGGTGTATTATAGAAATGCAAAACATGGGCATCCAAAGCCAAGAGCCTTTTCTTATTGACATGCCTTTTTTTCCCTTCATTTATGAACAAACACGGAATACAGGCTAAGTTGCTGTCATACTGTTTACGGTCATGCCATGCATGTTGAAAAAGCCATTGCATGGGTCTAAATATGAACAAATTAAGGGGATTTCATGCAGCATCACACCAATGACTGATGCAATCTGCAGGGATTCCTTAAATAGGAAACTTTTTAACTGATTGGAATGTTTGTATAAATGTATTGAAATGACTTCTTGTTAAGTGCCTTGAGATGACATCTGTTGTGAATTGGCGCTACATAAATAAACTGAATTGAATTGAATTAAATTGAATTTAATG
>OY747717.1:23252500-23325000 GCA_963556495.2 Valencia hispanica | reverse complement strand
ACATCTTAACATCTAAAATGTCTCAGAGATGAATCAATGCACCAGTCAAGTGAATTCAGGTGCGGTAGAAATCCACTTACAGACCTTTGATCGCAATCAGAGGTGAAGACACTGCATGGATGCAGGTTTATCTTGGCTTCAGACACAGAGGGCTGTCGCACAACAGGGTGCGAGTGAGGAAGAGAAAGCAGAGAAGATTGCATCTCAAACCGTGTGAGCTGCTCTGTGGGGTGCACAGAGAGAGAAAAAACAGGCACACACATGCACACAGGGTCGAACTCTGATGAATAACATAGACTGACAGAGGCTAGTATGTGGTTGAGGTTACATGCATGGTGCTTGTGATATGCTGTGAGTGCATAGTGGTTTGACAAATGTATTTATTGAATAAGATGTGTAACAAAGCTGATCTTCAAACACAGAACGCTTGGTTAAATACTAGCAAACCTCTGCTGGAATAGAAACATGTTATCAAAGATAACCTATTAAAATATATTTTTTGTGCAATTTAAAGTCTCAAAGTGTCACTTTTGTTTGATTTTTTTGTAAAAAAAAAAAAACATCAGTTGCCTTTCTCCATAGCAGGTGCAATGCAACAATGCAATAGTTGTCAAAGTACTTCACACTTTGTGTAATCGTGTTCTAGAAAAACTGATTGGAAACATCACAACAGAAACGGAACGTTGGCCATCTTTGAAAATCACTTCAAAATACTTATGATTACTGAGAAGGTGAGTGGTCATGATTGTCAAAATAAATGCATAATATCATTTTCAGTGACAATGTTTTCATAGCCTGGAACCATCCTGTGCCTGTCTAATGAGCGCCATACACCTTTCCCATCAACAGGGACTGTATACAATGTCTGAGAGCTTCTCTCTGCCAGACCACTTAGCTACCTTGGCTGATGGGACTTGCTGTCTCCTGTAATCACAGAGAAGCCTCTCCAGAAGACAGCTGGCTATGGAAATTAAAAGATACCCTAATGCAGTAACAGGTGAAAGTGGGATGATGTAGATATTGGACATCAGACAGAAATTGGCACCCTATTCAGGAATGCTAGTAGAACTTTGAAACCCTGTCATTTTATAGTTATTCAGTCACTCATTTTCAATCAGTGTGTTCTTTTAAAAACATAGAGTCAGAGAGGCACTATAGGCCTTTTACACAGTGATGGACAGATCAGGCTTTTACTATTCCTATTTTTGCACATTCCTGTTTCCTTTTTAAGGACTTATTAACTAATTTGTGTTTGTTTTAATTTCTTTACATTATTAACGTAATGAACATTAAAAGTATATATTTTAGGATTCTTGCTGGAGGTAGTAGTTTTAAAATGACAAAATTTAAAAGGTTTATCCCAATTTATGCATCGGAACTCGTATCCTAACCATCTGATTTTTCATTTTGTGTGTAAACTGAAAAGTGTAGTTTTTTAATTTTTTATGCCTTTTTAATGAACAGAAAAAGAAAATAAGATTAGAAGTATCTTAGCCTGCTAGTCATCGGTAAGAGTCAATCAATGGAAACTTTGGCAGTTGACTGGTGCATTACTCCTTTTACATTAGAGACTTGTTTTCATAAGGTCTTGCAAAAGTACTTTTTAAACATTTTGTCATGTGAAAACTACAAAGTAGATTTTTTTATTTCAATTTTGTTATAGACTACATGCTATTTTACAGTTAAAAATCTGATAAGTGTGGTTTACATTTCTGTGGTTTGCATTTATATTCAGCCCTTTTTACTCTTCTTCCACGAATAGAAATACAGGTCAACCAGTTGCTTTCAAAAGTCACCTAATTATTTACAGTCCATCTGCGTGTCCTTTAATTTCCCTTTGAATACAACTGTTCTGTTTAGGCTAGTGGTTTATTGGAGAACGTTCTTGAACAAACAGCATCATGAAGACGGTCTTCATGTCCTGTTTGGACACTTTACAAATCTGGGCCCTCATTTGTAAAATGTTCGTAGAAACCGTCCTATATTCTGTACTACGAATGAAATTTAGAATGTTCGTACGAACAGTCAAAAGGCACATTTATCAAATATGCAGTGGCCACTCGTACGCATGTTCCTCTGCAATAATCAGTTGATAAATCCCACATGTGTGTACCTAGGTGCTGGTGCCTGTTAAGTCATTTGCATATAGAAATATTTAGCAACACCACATCCTCTGAGACATGCATGAAGTCCCTGCGTTCTTCCTGAAAACGTTGGCCAAGAGAGCGAAAAAAGGAATTTCAGTGACATCGAGATGAAACTGAAGTGGGGCAAAAAATAAAGTAATGATGAACAGACTTTTTGAAAATTGTGATAGTTGATGCAAATTAATTTTAACACTGATAGTTTTTGCCCTCTGTTATTAGTGGATCTTCTGCCTCATGTCTCTCCCCCTTCAGCACAAACCGGTTATATTCCTGCTGTGGACATAAAATAATTGTGCCAAAGAATTGTTTAATTTGCTGTTATTCACTTTTGTGGAAATGCTTAAGTTCTTTGAACAAATGAAATCAGTTAAATTTGTCCCGAACACTGCTGTTTTGTTGTATCAGCTCAGGGATAATTAATTTAAAAAAGAACTCTTGACTGGGAGAAAGTGACAGAGGCAGTAAATGCTGTCTGGACGGTGGAGAGGTTCCTGTTTGGAAATAAAAGGAAAAAAATCTAGAAAAAAATCTTTAAAAAAAAAAGTGCTAGATTTTCTACTGGCGGTGAACAGATCACCGCATTTGACATGCGTATGGTCATGCGTTGTTGGAGACACTGCTTTGGCTGGCATTATCTGCTTCACCAACAAGCGGGACCATCCAGTTTCCACAGTACAGTTTGCAAACCTTTAATTTATAAGTGTAACAACATCCTTTTAAACTGAAGTGCTTGATTTGACAAGTAAAAAAAAAAAAGGTAATGGAGAGTTCAGACCTTCGGGAAGCACCTCTCACCCCCCACCACTCCAGATTGCGATTCACAGAATTCCCATGCATGATCACCCCCAAAATTTAATCATTTACTCCTTGGCATATTTCTAACATTTCTTGAAAGTTTAATTCAAATCTGTCCTTGACTTTTGAGTTATTTAGCTAACAGACAGACGCCATGAGCTCCTTGGCGGAGGTGATAAACTTGGATAAATATTATCAAAGTAAAACTGTCAGTGTTGCCTTTCCCTATTCTACCACTAGATACTGTGCACATTAGGGTTGGACGATGTCCCCCTAATTGCCAGTAGACAATGTTTACAGTAAAACATCGCGGTGGACAGTGATATCGTCGTCCAGTTGGGGGGGGGGGGGGACCTTTTTTTAAATTTATTACTATATGACTTTGCATAGGCCTAAAAAACATTTTGTACTTAAAATGTATATAAAGAGAAAAACTTAACGTCCGGATTTTGTCCTTAGGCCCCCATAAGGAAGGCGGTCTTTGTATCAGGATCCACCTACTACTCCAGGTCTTTCTCCTCCCAGGTGACAGCCTTACAATAAGTTATTTCCACCGAGCAGCACCACGATGCGCTCGTCCCCTGTGTCGGCTGACAGACGAACAGCTGATCTCCTTTGACACTCTCACGTCTCCACCCTCGGCGTGCTACCCCCCCTTCAATTGAAAACAGGTGGAAAACAAAAGGCAGGCACCAATTTCCATGCACCCTTGACTCATAGTGAGCATAGCGCAAGTTGTGCGGCGATCCTCGCTCGCTTCTCAAGCCAGAGGTGAAACGGTACTCACAGGCAAGGGGCAGATGATCAGGGCAGAGGAAGACCCCTGCCCTGATCATCTGCCTCGCGCTGCCTGTCTGCCGCTCGCAGTTTTGCTGCAGACATGTGCGCCAGTCATCGCTCGTGGTGTTCTGGCCAGTCGGTTCCGTCCTTGCTGTCCTGCCTCAGCTCCTTTTTATGTGCAGCCTAACAAGTTTTTACGCACCTGTGACAAAGCAGCTGGTTGCTGCGCTCCTCCTCCTGACTCATCCAGATAAGTTCAGTTTTTTTCTTGGAGCTTCACAGACGGAAAACAAATGCCAACAAAACACAGTAAATCCACACAAACAAACCGTGCAACATAAATACAAAAATATACAAATATAATATAATATCACACTGTGCAACACATACGCATTAGTTAGCCTATGTTCTCAATATTTACAGAGCAGTCCCTGCAAACTTTTTAGTCAAACTATAGAAGAGACTATAGGATTAGTGTGTGTCTGACAGGGTGGGGCGCGTGGCATCATGATGGTGGCTCTCCATCGTGATGTTGGTCAGCCAACACGATGGATGCGGCAAAACCCTAGTGTATATGCATAGTCAGAGCTGCACATGTACAAGATGGTAAATACCACAAATGCATGAAATTGTTCCCACGCACAGATCTCTGCCGAAGTACTGTTGATAAATGAGGGCCCTGGCCTTTTTGGAAGATTGAGCAGGAGAAAGACATTGTTTAAAGAAATACATAAGGGCTTTAATTTGCTGTTTGTCATAGACTTCGTAGGAGAGACATTTTAATTGAACGTTTTGAACTACTTGCCCAATGCTGTGTGTGGTGGGGAAAAACTAATATGCACATCACCCTGAACACACAATCCCCACTGTGAAACATGGGAGTAGCAGCCTCATTCTGTGGAAATGCTTTTTCAAGGATAAAAAAGATAAATTGAGCTAAATACTTGTGATTGAGCTAGAGCTATTTTGCATAGAAGAATAGGCAACATTTTCATAGTAGTTTAAAAAATGCTCTTTTTTCTTTGAAATAACGATTATGTCTTTATAACTAATTTGCTTGCATTTCCTGAAGCACTAAGTAAATCAGTAGCTGTTTCAAAGTGTGTTTTAAAAGAAAAAGTTGTATTGGTAGACATTTTCTTCAGCAGAACGCATGACACATTCTGCAACACAACGGTTCAAATGAAGCGGAAAAAATCTAAATCAAAGAACCATATGTTTGGGTTTAATTACCTTTTACTTTAAAAAGAAAACGCTATAGACTATAGATCATTAATCAGCTGGATTGCAGAGGATCTGTTGGTTGCCAGCTATCAGTGGCTAGCGGGAACGGGTTATTTCAAAAACTCTTGCTATGGTTTCCTTTAGAAGAGATGCAAGTGTGAAAAAAAAATGTAATTTCCATTTCTTTTTATAAAATTACAAATTACTCCACCAGTCTCAGGTCTGTAACCTTTCCCTAATCTTCATTTACATTTTTTTTTCACTGTCAACACTGTCAGTATTTGGAGCTGAAAGCTCATGTACTGGGTACTGAGTTACACTGGGTTCATATGCTAAAGGTAAGCTTCTTACTGTAATAAAGAAAACAATGCCAAGTTGACTCTGATTTTTCAAGTGTTAATTCTTTAAAAAAAGTAAAACAAAAGACTCATTAAGGTTTTTAGATTTTAATTCATTTAACAAGACAGAGGAAAGCACAATGAAGACAATATGAATCAATTTATTTGAATAAAAGTAATAAATATTAACAGCATTTCAGTTACAGTAAAGAAGAAAACAAGTTTAAGAAGTGTATTTGGGTATTTGTTTAGTTTTAGTTTTATAGGATTGGTTTGGGTTTCTTAGGGTTATAATGTCTTGATCGACCTGACTGCAAGTTTCTTCAGCTTCATTTCAAACTGGCAAATACTGTATTAACTGCCATCTAACAATTAATTAACACATTGTTAATGTGGGATATATCTTTAGACATGCACAGCACTTTCAAATTGAGTGTTTTCTTTTGTTGTTTTTGGAATTCTGTTGAAGTAGCTACCGTATATTTGAATTATTGCTGGTAAATGTATGTTAATACATATTTTATTTTCAGCATTTGATATTTTAACATGACATTAACTTTACCAGATGTCCTTTCAATGCCTTTACAGCGTGGTTTTTCCTTGAGTTAAATGGCTCAAAACTTTTTTTTAAATCCAAATTTGATAATATGCAGAATTTTAGCTATATATATTTAAATAAGAAGCTATCCACTGTCTTAATGTCACTTTTATTTGACTAGCAGAAAGGTATTTTTTTAAAGAAATTAGACTTCCTGTTTTGATTCCTTAAGAAACCTCAAGAGCACAAAAACAAAACATCCACACATTAATTAACATAAAATGAAGCCCAGATAGAAAAGTTATGTAAAGAACAAATGCTAACTCTGCTGTTCTTCAGTAGGATTTAGTGTAAGATGAAGAGCTAGAACAATATGGCAAACAAGAAAGAGAGGCATGTTGTGTTTCAATTGCTTTGTCACTAAACAAATCTCAGACTGAAATTCTGTGTTGTGGCCCTCAGAGAGCTGTGCTTGAACAAATCTCTAAAGACTTCCTAGGATTGCAGCAATGTTTTAAAGACAACTGGCCCAAAATTCCTAGTCATTTAAGTTGGAAAGCGATAAAGTTATAGAATATAACTATGTTATTGCATCTATAGGTGGTTCAAGATTATAAATCATGGGGTGTAGTTAGTCACACAGAGCTTTTCCATTTTGGCCTCAAAATGTTAAAATGAGTGGTTAATATTTTTTTTGCTTTTGTACACTTGATTTTATTTATATATTTATTTATATATATATATATATATATATATATATATATATATATATATATATATATATATATATATATATATATATATATATATATATATATATATATATATATATAATATAATATCGTGAACACTGACATAACATATAAACTCTCAAATTGTTCATCTAAACTGGGAATATTGTTGTACATGCAAGTCAAAAAGTGTGATTACACAAGAATATAGATACACACTTCTTTGTCTTACTTGTTTCTATTGGATTTAGGTCTAAATAAATTGACCACATGAAGCATTGGTCTTATAAAAACCTAGCATACAAACTTAATATTTGACCCACGTCTTGATAAACTGGCAGTCCTGCATGTTAGATTAGATATGTTGAGTGAAACCTTAAATATTTAATTGAATAAATCTAAAAAACTCAACTCAAAGATTTGAATATTACCAGCCTGACTAGCAATTATTGACTCCTAAGCACAACCAAGGAATGATGTAGAGAAAATATCCAATCTACAGAGATACCTAGATCCTCTCTGCATTTTTGCCTCCTTCATGTTGTCTTATAACTAACAAAGTATTTGACCTATGAGCCCGTACACCCATGGTCCCTCCTAACTGTGTTGTGGGTCAGGAAGCCAGTTGCAGTGAACATGAAGACAGGTGGGGCACAGCATTTTTCACTGCACCGCTGATTTATCTCCTGTGACAGGGGCCCCGGAGCCAGTATGCCAGTGGCATCACCATCATTAATCAGACGAGACACAGCCATGCCCAGAGAAAATTAATTAACTTTTTAAAATGAGCATACAGTTGTCTCATTATTTATTGGGGCTTTTCTGTAGTATAACACACACGTTACATTGCACTTCAGTATACAATTACAGATTTGTTGATAATTATCATAATATTAATAATGATTGAGTTTTGAGCCTAATGCGTTTTCGTGTTTTTTAATTTAAACATGGTTGAAATGACATAGATAAATAATAGATTGCTGCATTGGTTTAAAAAAACAAACAAAATTTCAAGAAAAAAAAATCTAATAGGTTTTGTCTCCATTTCAATAAATCCCTTTAAACCATTGGGAAGCTGTCAGGAAATAAAAAACAGCAAAAGAAATGCATCATAGATCACGTACTGTTTTCTCTGTTTTGAAAGAATGCAACTCAGATTGGAACAGAATATCATCTTTGTGAGTCCGGACTTTTAAAGTTGTCGATGTTGAAATTAATTATCCTGAAGTAGCTGGTAAGTCAAGGTGGGGGATGTCCTTGCAGGCATTTGGATAGCAGGAGGTGCTACCATTTTGTACCATCATGTGCCAGTTACCAGATTGGCAAGTGTTACTGCCGTGGTTGAGGGTTGCAAATTGGCAGTCAGGATGAGTTTCGAAAAGAGTCCTGAGGGACCAGGGGCAGAGTCTGGAGAGCACTGACTTTATAGTACCACAGGAAAGAGCTGCTTTGATATTGAAGGTCAACAGTGTAGTCTTGCTATGAACAAACAGGACTTTAAACATTATCACATGGTCTGAAAAAGCTAAAAAGTATTTTATCACCTTGGGCATTAGATTAATACCTGAAGCATAGCACCTTGATCTCATTCAGAATATGGTTAATTTAATCTGTCTTGGTGCTTAATTTGTTTTGCACAGATAAATAGGTAAACAGCTGCAGAGGTTATGAGGCTGTTTCAAAAGACAATGCCAGCATCAGTGAGGTCATTCATAAGTGGTCATCCTGAGCCGGCAATATAGCGCGATCAGGTGTTTTTTACAAAAGATTTTACGATGTCGGGATAAAGGGGGGTGTGTGGATAGTCTCTGGGCTGTTGACGTGCAGGGCTGCATATAAACCGTGAGTCTTTGGTAAAAAGACCAAATAGTTGGACGTAACTTTTTTTTTTTTAAATCTCAATTGAACCCCCCACTCATCAAGCCTAGCCGCTCCAAAAGGTGGCTGTCCTTCAGTCCCTGTGAACTGTCTGGCGATCCAGTCTTCAGCTCTAAAGGCCAGAAGCTCCTGGACCTCTTCCTCTCTCCAGTTTGCCATTTCAGCTGATACAGTTTATAAATGCTAAATTAACTCCCCATGTTTACTTTGACTTTAAATACTGTTAAATACTGTTATCCGGGTCAGATCATTGTCACATCACCCTCTGTTGTGCCAATGCCTGATCTTCATTTATAAGTCCAGAATTGCTGTAATATTACTATCAAGCATGCCGGCATGGCAAAGCAATTTGACTCGGTGGAAGAAAAACAGGTTTAGGACTTTATTTTAGCCCTTTGGTTAGGCTAGATACCAAAGCCTGCAGTCAGAATGACAGCTGTTTTTTTGTTGTGATGTGGCACAACATGATTAATATATTTTCTGCCACATCAGTTGTTCCTTTTTTCCAGTGGTAGAAATATTAGACAAGAGAAGAGTTTGCCCTCTTTGTCCATCTATGGCTGTGGATTTTGTAAAGAAGCTAATAGCAGTAGTTAGCTATAAGAATCAATTTATCTTAGCTTTTAGGTGGTCCCAGCTTCAGTTAACTATTTTCTCAGATATATGAGTTGGCACCTAATACTCATACTCAGAGTTAACATCTGGGCTATATATATATATGTATGTATGTATGTATATATGTGTGTATGTATGTATGTGTATATGTGTGTGTGTGTGCATGTATAGCTATACTTGTGAGGACCAACCTTTGACAGCCCACCACCCTTGTGTGGACATTTGTAGTTGTGAGGACATTTTGCATGGTCCCCACAATGTTTAACTAGCTATTAATCTCTACTAGTTAGGTTTAGAGGTATGGTGTGAATTAGGTTTAGGTTAAGGTTAGGGTTAGGCATGTATCAGTAATGGTTAGGTTTAGGGAATGTGTCTGGGTTAGGCATAGTAAAATCAATGGAAGTCAATACAATGTCAACACAAGGATAGCAAGGCGTGTGCGTGTGCGTGCGTGCGTGCGTGCGCGCGCGTGTGTGTGTGGAGTAAAAATGTCCTCGATACCAAGACCAATCTCAAGCACTACAGCACTAGAAGAGGCCAATGTAAAGATTTGATAGTCTTCGTGTCTATTATTATATCCAAAACTCCCACTCTGACACGGTGTCAGAACCCCATCAAAAGACAAAGCTCCTATTATACTAAGAGCAAATGAGAGAGAACAGGTCTTTTTTAATAAGATTGCAATGTTTTAGAAGAAGTGTATGCACTAAGCAGATAAGAGGAGTGTTTATCTTGTTAATGCACCATTTTAAATTCATTAGGAGTGGGAGGGTCCCTGCTTCACTTTGGCACTCTGCCTCACTAATCCTGAGAAGTGTAACGGGTCAAGTGTTTATGGATCCATCCTAGTGGGGAAATTATACCAAATCCTTATGGCAAAATGGTATATATTTGGAATCACTTACACAATAAATGTGTATTTTTTTTAAGAGAATATAAAGAACTGAGGTGACCTGGAACAATTTAAACACAAGCACTTATGTGTGTAAAGAAAAGGTGACACAGATCCTACGTTGAAACACATACAATATAATGCAGTGAATGCTAATGAGAGGTAATCCAGTTTCCACTGTGGCACAGCAGGGCAATGGCAAGCAGCAGTTTGTTTATTCTGTTGACACTGTCACAACAGGTTCCCAGAGGTCTGTAAGTCCCAGAACAAAACGAGAGCAAACAGATTTTGCACTAAATCCTTTTTTTCTTTTGTAAGACAAAGTAATTCCTTACTTTTTTTAGCTGTTTATGAAATAGTTTGGTAAATTCAAAATATCTTGTATTTCTGAATACAGAGTGCAGTGTGGCACAGGTGAATATATTGGTCTGTATTACAGATTAATTGGGGTTAAGAGATTCTTTTCAAAGTATGTTTTAGAGTGTAGTGTCAACTGAAAATGTTTTAAACAGCATGTATTTGTTTTTAATTTCTTAAACTATTAAAGACTTTGTGGCTGTGACTTGACATTTGTAGGGCCAAAACAATATTAGGCTTCCACTAAGGCTCTCACTTCAGCTAATATAGTTACTTCTATTCTGTGGTTTTATATGCTTTGGTCATAAGTTGCCTCCCTCTTCATGCTGGGTCACAGTGGTGGTGTCTGCCGTTATGATTGGTTTTCTGTAGGAGGTCGCCAGTGCAACATCCAACAGTTGCTGTTGTGATGGAGCACAGTGGAGACTTGCACTGGTTTGGGCATCACCTGCATGTGTTTCTGGCACTGGCTCAGCATTTTGTTGAGGAAAGATTTCTCAAAGAACTCTTGGACAAATTGTGCTTGTTCTTCCAGCTTTTGTAACATCCTTCCTACATCTTCCATGTTGACTTAACACAAACGTAGGCCTTGTCTACACGTAGCAGGATATGTCACAAAATGAAGATATTTTTCTATGATTTGGCCTGTCATCCACACGATACGTGGCTTTACGGCATCAAAAACGATTCTTTTAAAATCCTTCGACCAAAGTGAAGCTTAGCAAATTCTCTGCTGTAAGCGTTTACTTGTTGACATAAATAACTAGGGTATTAGGTTTTGCGACATCACTGCCCGTCACAAACATGCTCTGACATAACATGTGCAAACTTTGTTTACACTCAGAAACGGCATGTGCTGTGTTGTCATTATCAAGCACTTTTTTCTTACTTGCTTTTACAAGCTCAAATACTGCTCTGTCTAGAAGTTAGAAAGTAGAAAATGATTCTGATTGGGTAGGATTTAGGAAACTATTGCCGCCTACAGTTTTAGCATGTCTATGAATGTGCTTAACTTATGCGGTTAGGTGTGGATGGAGTTTTCTTTGTTGTTTTGGTTTCAACATGAGATGGTGTGGTTAATCGGTTTCAAAAAAGCCCCGGCTATGTGTGTACATGGTCTTAATGATGTACAACACATGGTTAAACAACATGCAGTAGCATTAACTTAACCATAGTATTCTTTCAAATAAAAAGTATAAGACTTTTTGAACACATTCATTTTATGTAAGATTTGGAAACCTTTAGAGTCAGTTAAATAAATGCTTTATCTTTTTAAAATCTTGTGTATGATAAATTAAAATGTATTAAGTGGTATCTACTAAGATAGAGAGAAATTTTGGACTGAAGAAAATTGTTCAAAGAAACAGGTGTTGAGTCAACATAACTGGATCCACCACTGTGGATCTAGAGAAAATGTAACCCTGCAGCATTGTACAACTTTTGGAGATGAACACTGTTAATGGCTTTTCCTTTATTTGATCATGGCTTTAGCTATATTTTTGGCTTGCTGGCTTTTTATGGGGTCCTGACTGTATTTTGCTTACAAATGCAGTGATCTATTGAATCCTGTAATAGTGTTTACAATACTGTTTGATATGATCGGTGTGCTTACTCTTTGATTAGTAATGCACTTGTCCATCTCTATGCTTACTTATCCTTGCAGCATCACAGGGGGGCTGGTGTCCATCACAGTTTTTGGGTGAGAGGCAGGGTGCATCCTGTGCAGGTTGCTAGTTCTCCACAAGGCAACAACTAAATTAACAGGACAGACAACCATGCACACACCCATATCCAAGGGACATTTTGGATTAACCAATTAAACAGTCACGCTTTTGATCTGTGAGGAAGACTGAGTACCCTGTGAGAACCCATCCATGTAAAGGGAAATGAAAACTCCATGCAGAAAGACCCCAAGTCACAATTCAAACCTTTTTGTTGCAAGGCAGCAGTGTAACCAACTGCCCTCATTAGTTGTAGTACAAATAAGAAGTAGTAGTCGTGCAAATGAGACGAATAATCAATAATCTCAAAGTAAAATTAGGCATTAGTTCAAATATTAGGCATTAGTTCAATATCTGAGTTTCTTTAAGGAATCAGATGGTTATGGGGATGTGCTTAAAGGGTGTCCTGTAGCAGTTTGTGTTGCAGAAGAGCAGGAAAAAAACAACTCTGAGTATAATCTGTTATTGACTAACTTTGTGGCAAAAAATTATAATTAGATAATTAAAATAGAAGTGTGATGCGATTGGGAAAAAAAAGGGGTTGATTAAAAAGTTCAATAAAAAATGTTTCCCTTCCTTTTTCATCATAGTCTATCTAGCTTATTACCACAGTCATTACTTAGTCATTTTGAACTGATATGGGACGCACATCAACACTGAATGCAACAGTAATGAACAAAATGAAACATACTACAGTCACAAACGTTGTCGGATCAGTGCCGCCTGCAGCTACTGCTGTCATGGTTGCTCAGACACACCTGCGGCTTTAAAGATGTCCACCCGGTAACTCCACCATGTCCTCAGAATCGAAAAATGCTTACAAAAATACAAACGAGGGCAGGAAGACTTGTCTCAGCCCAGCTGGTCTGGGCAAGTTCAGGCACAGTCTACACTCTATGCTTATTAGCTTTAGCACTTAAACTGAATTAGAGCCAGCTTTATTGGCTGGTTTTTGAATGCAAACTAAAACAAAAGTCTGAGCCATTAATATAATAAAGAGTTATAAAATGTTATAAACTAAGCTTCCACACATAATATGATGTGCTCTTTCCATTTTGGTAGATGGCTTCACTGTTGTATCGCTATTCCAGTCTTTTCCATAGGTAAACACCAGTGTATTTCTACTCCTCCACTTCTTCTCTAAATCCACAATCACCTGTGTTTTGTTGACATTTAAAATCATATGATTGTCCCCACACGATGCCACAGAGGGGGCCACCTGTTCTCTTTACTCTGTACTTGAGTACCAGTCCTGTGATTTGCAGACATACCCAGAGAACTGACTGAGTGAAAATAAATTAAGAGAGTACAGTCCTCTGTGGTGCTCCTGTGCTGTTGACCAACTGTGAAGACACACTGCTTTTCAGTTGTGGTCTGTTTGTCAAGTAGTCATTGATCTAGGTCAGTTTGTAAAGTATCCAGTAGTATCATTCAGAATTAACATGGATAATTAACATTGTAAATATTCTATTGTCTTAAATGTGCTGGAGAAATGAGACGAGATCCTCACAGTGTTCCCCGCTTCATCCAGGTCACAGTGGGTATGTTAAAGTCTGTATGATGTGGGTTATCTGAAAACTTAAATGTATTTACTCAACATAAAATAAATTCTCAAACAGTTGAGTGATAGTTTTTAGTGTAACTTTGGTGTGCATATGATGCGTAAAAATGGTTCCAAGGCTTCCTGGAAAAATCTTCTTTTTATTTTTATTTTTTAAGGACATTCATGTAAAGGGAAATAATCTGAATAGTGCTTTTGGAAAGACTTTATGTTAACATTTAATTGTCCATCCATTATCTGTCTAAACTATATTTTTTCCTTGCATGGTTGCGAAAGAGCTGGTGACCATCTCCAGCAGTCATCTGGCGAGAGGTGGGGTAAACGGGACAGGTCGCCCGTCCATCACAATGCAACTTAGAGACACACAGGACAAACAATCAAGGACAATTTAGACCAATTAACTTAACCCCTGCTTTTCACCGGATGCATAAGCGGCGCATAATGTAATGGACACGTTTTACTCGCAAATTCAGCAGTGTTTTTTCAGCAACCTTACCACCGAGTGCGTTTTAGATGTTTATCTATGGGGTAAGGACACTGTCAAAATAAAAGCATCTTCACAGGTTAAAATGTGTGCATATTGGTCAATAGTTGTGCATAACTACAACTTTGTAAACTATTGAATGAAACAAACCACACATCTTATCTAAGCTCCATTGATAAACCCTTGATCACGTGACCATGCTCCCAGTTGCAGATTCATATTCTCAAAGAAGAAATGTGTATTCTCAAGCTCATCGCTCCTCGTGTTCATAATGAGGAAACCACAAATGTAAATGTGTAATTTGTATTCATGATTTATTTCAGATTTAGCTTTTGAAACTGCATTCTCACAGGGAAAATATACTCTTCTGTTTTATGTGGTTTGCTTCATTCAATAGTTTACAAATTTGTAGTTATGCACAACTATTGACCAATATGCACACATTTTAACCTGTGAATACGCTTTTATTTTGACAGTGTCCTTACCCATATTTATCACTCACGAAAGCGTTCCACCCAGCTGGTCCCGGTAGATCACGAAATCACAGAAGATTTTCAACTGCATACCTTAAAGGTTAGTATCCAGGGAAAAAAAATATATAATTCTATATTAATAATTATCATAAGCTCACCATCCACTCCTTAAACTGCAGATATTTCTGTCCATGTCTTCTCCTTTTTCATGTTGTCCTTTTAAAAATTATCGCTGGTATCAGATAAATTGGGTGATTTTTTTTTACTTCAAGTGTTACATTCTAATCGTCCATTATAAAAACCAACAAAGTAGTCCCACAGACTTCAACCCTGGTGTCACAGGTAATGATGTTTGTTTTTTTCGTAGTTAAGCAATCAGAAATCTGCACGTCTTTTATTTTGAAAATTTCTGGATTATTTTCACTGCTTCCGTGCCCGATTTCCTTTCTGGCCCAATCTGTACTGCTGAGATTGACGCGTTTTAGAAGCGTAGAGCGTTAAAAATAGACCTGCCACGTTAATTTAGGAGAGTGCTGGGACACAACGCTTCTGAGACGCGTCTGATTCGCACTGCTTCGCGCCCGGTGGAAACGGTCCCATTGACTTTAATGACGGCTATCAGCTGCGTATTAAGCTTCGCAGGAGTCCGGTGGAAAGCAGGGGTAACAGTCATGCTTTTGGACTATGGGAAGAAGCTGCAGTACCCGTAGAAAACTCATGCATGCACAGGGAGAACATGCAAACTCCATACTGAATTCAAACCCAGGATCTACTTGCTGCAAGGCAGCAGTAGTACCAATTGTGCCACTGTGCATCCCATTTAATTGTATCAGCATTAAATCGAAAGAAGAATCAATCGGGCTGTTTGCAGCTTACAATGTCTTGGTGTAGAAAATCAACTGATTCAGCTCAGATTTTAAACTCTTAATAGTGCAATCACTTGTTGGAAGGGCTTCATATTAACTAGTTTTAAAAGCTTATCAAGGAGACATTATTTTTAACCTGCTTGTTCTGCAGCTGCTCAACATCTCCTACTAACCGTTGACAGCAGTGTGAAGTTGAGGTGTGATGAGATGCCACTGTCACAATAGACAGGGATCTTTTGAGGCAAAATTTGAATTGTCTCGTAGATATGCTAATATTCCTGAACACTTTTCAAGGGTGTCAGATTTCTTTTCCCTGCCTTTTCTTTACTACTTTGTCTGCCTGGCTCTCTTTTACACATACTCTAACTCTCACCGCTCCTTTTCTGTCCTTTTTTCATTCACACAGCAACATTTGGAATCAGTGAATCCATCCTTATAAATCACATAAATTATTGAACTTTATCTGTTGTCTTTCACACTGCAGGCAGCTTCAGCAGTCAGTTGTGGGCTGGAGTCCATAGAAGACTGGCACGTTCCACCACGCCTGTAATGACAGGCAGCAAAGTGCCTTTAGGGTGCCAGCTTTCATCACTGTAAATGTTGATGACACCGACTTGTTGTGGAGCTGACAAAACTGTCAAGGAGCTGTCAGGCTTGCACAATCACTGACTCTACACTGCTATGATCACCTTTTTCACTGATGAATGCCAACCTTTTGGGAGCATGTGTGTTTTTGTTTTTCTGTTGTATGAAGGAAGGTGAAGGTAGCCTACAGAATATACACATTCCGACTAAAGCATCTGTCATCCCCTACTGTGACAATTATATTCTGCTTTTTTTAAAGCCTCACTGGCACTAATTAACAGTTTACAGCCTGATTATCATATCTGCTAATGTTATGTTGTTGATTCTACCCAAAATCTGATCACATGCAAATTTTAGCAATTCATTGATAAGTCACTAAGTCAGTTACTTTTTGAAACAATTATTGAGTAACTGTATATACTAACTTTTTTTAATGTAATGTCCCTAACACTGTGTATACAACACCTTCTCAGACTTGTGTTCTTAATGGAGGCAAACCTATTGTCATAAGTATTGCATTGATTGCTGATGAGCATGATCCTGTAATCCCAGAGATCTGAGCTGCGTCTGGGCAGAGACCAGGTCGTGACCATTAATGGGACTGTTGGAGTGAAAATATTTGTTTAAAGTGCAGACAAACAACTGAGTAGGCAGAGCAGGCCGTATGAACTGAAAGCAATGCAGGAGAAGTAACATTAAGCACAGCACTGCATCTTGTTAGCTGAATCAGAGACGGCCCTCATGTGGAGCAGGATAGATAGATAGATAGATAGATAGATAGATAGATAGATAGATAGATAGATAGATAGATAGATAGATAGATAGATAGATAGATAGATAGATAGATAGATAGATAGATAGACTTCATCTATGAGAATGTCAGAGAAATGTTTTAAATATTTTATTTTGTTATGTTGGTAATAGCTAATTGGCAACAAAACTAAGCTTGTGGTTTGCCATGTGAGTAAGTCACAATTCTTGATTGATGTGAACCTTGACTCATGTTAGATGACTCTATCAGACAATACCTGTCTTACAAAATATTTGTGTTAATTTAGATTGACTGTGTGGGCACTGTTTTTTTGTATAACGTTTTTTAAAGCAAGAAGTTTCTTGAGATAAAAACTCAGACCTGGCCAACAGGCACACCCATGCAGTACACTTGGCAATGGTACAGAACAAGCAAACTTCTTATATGCAATAAAACATTCATAATAGTTACATTCTTTAATTAAAAAGATTCTCAGAAGGGTTTTAAATTCACCCAGGGAAATGTGCTGGAGCTACGTGAGCCTTGCAATTTGTTCCAAATCTAAGGTGCACCATATGAAAAAGTTTACAGGTGTACAGTGACTATCTTGTATGTTGTTAATCTCTCTTTTTCATTCTTTTAAACAAAATGTTTAAAACTAGGTCGGGCTCGGGCCCCACAAGCCTCATATCATCTAGTCACAAGTCAGGGTGAACAACCTGAAGATTGGCTGATTCCACTTGTCAACCATAGCAAATAATGTATGACAAAGATGGTAGGTTGGTTAGTTTTAAAAGATGTCTCAATTTTACCTTACAACCACTTATCCAGGAGTAGATTTTTACTTCCACACATATAAACCTTCAATAGAAAAATAGCCTTGAGGAGTAAATGGATGTTGTATTCAGGTCGTTTATTTTAGAATTGGTCTATTCCATTTAATTCCTTGTCTATGTCCACATATTCCTGCCAGGTTGCAGGGGGGCTGGTGCCTATATCCACCAGTCATTGGGCAAGAGGTGGGGTACACCCTGGACAGGTCACCAGTCAATCACAGGGGAACACAGAAACACACAGGACAAACAACCGTGCATGCATACATCGTGACTGGTTAATTGAGAATCAATTCCAAAAGGTTATTAATTTCTAATCAAGAAAATTTTTCAATGAAACATTATTTTCTCAAAATGTTTTTATCTTCACTTCTGCTTCTGCATTGTGAAGTGGTTGTTTAAACAGATCCAATTCTTGCTCTTAATTTAGTTCTTAAGTAATATTCAGTCAAAAGGCATTCTGGCCTCATTCCCAAAATACATAGAATAAACCTGGTTTATCAGCATTGCATCATCTTTATTATTGGTTTTATTTTTGTTTGTTCATTTTTACCGTTTTGCTTTTGGTAGTTTATCAGTTTGCATTATTCTTTTTTATTTTTGCTTAGTAGTTTAGTTGAGTGTTACTAGCTTAGTGAGTTGTTGATTAAAGTATTTTAACTGGAAGGTTGAATTATTGTTAATTTCATATATATTGCAGAGAATGTGTCTCTCATAGTTCCATACATACGTGTAGAGTTATACTATTCGAGAATGTCAGTGGTAAATTCAAATCCTACATCTGTTGTATTTACTAGCTAAGCCTTATCAAGCAGGTATTTGTAAGCAATAACTGAGACTGAAAACTATTTGGCTATTATTTCCTGATAATGAGGTGGTGTCCTGACTTAGTAATTTTGAGCTAAATAAAAAAAAAATCTTAATTGCCTTTGGCAGTCGATAAAAGTTAGTGATACCCATACCAAACCTATTGCACAGCACATAATTTTAATACTTAAAATATAAAAGTGCAAATGTGCATTTAGTGTTATAGCAGTTTTAAATAGTAATGACCACCAATAAATGTTAAAGTACATGTCAAATAAAAATTAAGTGACTTGAACTAAAATGTTTTTTTCTTATTTTACAAACTATTATCTTTTACAATAAAATTAGTTCATTACTGCTGTGCTCAATACATTAATTACGTTGTGCTCAATAGGGGACAAAAACATGTATTCATTGTTGATGTACTACTTTTAACCAAAATTCAGATTTGATAGAAGCAAAATGCTGAATATGATCTTCTAAAAACTCTGTATGCAGATATGGGATACAGCAAATCCTTAATAGTGGTAAACATGCTTAAGAGCAAGAGTTTCTCATCTTTTTCTTGTGCATGTCATGTTCCTCTTTATGAAGCAGCATAGGTTTGGAAATTGAGGTTTCATCTGCTATGTTGTTTAGGGCTGCCAAACTATTAAAAATGTAAATCTAATTAATCACAAGGTAGCTGTGAATTAATCACAATTAATTAGCATTCCTAAATATGACAGAAAAAGTAAATATTTCTGGTGCAAAAAAACCCGGACGCTGTTGCTGTTTTTTTTTTTTTTTTTTTTTTAAGGAAATACAGGAGATGCACGGAACTTTGTTTTTAATTCCATTATTACATTTACACATGGCCCTTTTAACCTATTCATCGTTTAGCCAGTTGCTAAGCTAAACTAACTGGTAATATTTTCTAAATTTAAAGCTGACCGTTTCTTATTAATTTTGGACAACCCTGAGCATCCTACAAAAACCGAGTGTCTTCAGCCAGAGGTTTCTTAAGTTTTGCACCAACACAGACTGCTAAAGGAGATCATTCTTGTCTACAGCTATCAGGATCTACAACAGCTTCTTGAAGAATCAAATAGTATGAGCTACAACAACACTTAATTTCTCTCTGGGATCAATAAAGTATTTTTGAATTGAATTTTTCTGAATAATAGAGAGAATGTTTATTAACACTGAACCTTTACATTACTCCCTGATTCCCACTGTTATTATTTGCAGTTATCTTGCTGCTGCAGTGTTGGTTAGCTATGTTAGCTTGTTTGTTAGCCAAGGCTTACCTGATGTGATCGCTGCATATTGTCACATTTGAATCATCTGCTTGTTCCCATCGCTTCTTACTGATTACTTGCAACCAAATACTTTTTTGTATTTTGTTTGCCTTGAAAAGTGCGAGTCGATGAAATGCACGTTTGTTGTTTTTATCAAAGCGACCAACAGCAGACGACATAATCGTATCTCTTTCTGGAGACTAAATGCGCAGCAGAGCAGGGAGTGATGTAGACCGATAATCCCTATGGTCCGTGACTTAGAAGAGACTTTCACATAGAACCATAGATGCAGTTTGGGTCAGCCATGTTGTTTAAGTGACTTAATGTGACCTTAATAAATGAAATCATAATTGAAAAACTGCATTTTGTATTTATTCAGATTAATGTGTTTGAATTTGAAATGTGTTGAATGATTCGAAACATGTAGTGGTCTAGAAAATGTAAAAACAAAAGGAATATGTTAGGGAGGAAATAATTTTTAAGATCACTGTAGGTCAACATACAATTTAAATCAGTTTCAAGACATTGGTACAAACAGTCAAACATGATCCTAATTATACGTTACTTTGGACCACTGAGCAACATTCTAATTATTTTTCTCCGCAGCCCAGATAAGTCACTTCTAATGTTATCTGTGGCTCAGAAGTGTCTTGAAACAAGAAATTAAACATTTTTAGCCCATGTGTAGGATTCTGTGTGTACTGGCTCTTGGTACGCTGAGTTCATCCTCAATCCACTTGTGAAGTTCCACCAAATTCTTAAATGGATTTTGGTTAACAATACTCTGAAGGCTGGGGTTATCCCTGTTGTACCTTTTCCTATCAGCCTTTTTTATTGCACTCAACATGCTGTGGCCCAGTTTAGTAATAAACATTTTAACTTTCTGAGAAACTAAATTTAGGGTATTCAATACATGAAAGCAATAATCATCAAAATTACTAGAAATAAATGCTTGAAGTATTTCAGTTTGTGTAAGGAATCTATATAATATACAGGGGGCAAAAAGGTATTTGGCAGGCATCAATTGTGCAAGTTGACCCGCTTAAAAAGATGAGAGGTCTGTCATTTTCATCATACATGCACTTCAAATGTGAGAGACAGAATGTAAAAAAAAAAACAGGAAATCACATTGTATAATTTTTAAAGAATTGATTTGTATAAGGATGCAGAAAATAAGTATTTCATCAATGATGAAAGTTCACTTCACCCTTTGTAATGTAACCTTAGTTGGCAATGACAGAGGTCAAACATTTCCTGCCGGTCTTCACCAGTTTTGCACACACTGTAGCTGGTATTTTGGCCAATTTTTCCATGCAGATCTTCTCTAGAGCAGTGATGTTTCGGGGCTGTTGCTGGGCAACACAGACTTTCAACTCCCTCCACAGATTCTCTGTTGGATTGAGGTCCGGAAATTGGCTAGGCCACTCCAGAACCTTGAAATACTTTTTGCAGAGCCACTCCTTTGTTGCCTGGGCGGTGTGGTTGTGATCATTGTCATGTCGGAAGATCCAGCCACGTTTAATCTTCAATGCTCTCTTTGATGAGGGAGGTTTTTGCCCAAAATCTCACAATACATGGCCCCATTAATCCTTAACAGTGATCAGTCGTCCTGTCCCCTTTGCAGAAAAGCAGGGCCAAAGCATAATGTTTCAACCCCCATGCCTCACTGTGGGTATGGTGTTATTGGGATGCAACTCAGCATTCTTCCCCCTCCAAATACGACAAGTGGTGTTTATACCAAATAGTTCTATTTTGGTTCACCCCAGTCTTGTGTAGGTGTACAATCTTGTGCCTGGTGTCCTTGGACAGCTCTCTGGTCTTGTCCATGGTGGAGGTTGGAGTCTGACTATTTGATGGTGTGTTGTTTTTTATACAGATAAGTCCAAATAGGTGCCATTAATACAGGCAACGAGTGGAGGATAGAAGAGCTTCTTAAAGAAGAAGTAACAGCTCTGTGAGGGACTGAATTATTGCTTGTTTGTAGGTGCTAAATATTTATTTTCTGCACCATTATACAAATATATTCTTTAAAAATTGTACAATGGGATTTCCTGGATTTAATTTTTTTTTCTTTTTCTTTTTAATTTTTACAATGTATCTTTTTTTTACAATGTCTCTCAAAATTGAATTGTACCTTTAATGACAATTACAGACCTCTCATCTTTTTAAGTGGGACAACTTGTACAATCTGTGGCTGCCAAATACTTTTTTGCCCCACTGTATGAGTTTCACTTTCAGATATGAGTAACAAAAATATAAAATGTTACATGTTCTAAAACCTCAAATTGTTTATTTCAATCTCCCTTATTATGATGAACCATGGTAGTTGTCCATGATCAGAATACAGGAAGGCCCAGCAACTCAAGTATAAGACTGTATACAAACCCCCCCACACACACACTGTTGGAGGTAGAATGAAAAGAGATTGTCAGTATGCGGCTTTATAATTAGTTATTATTATTCTATCTTCTTAATTATTTCACAGAAAAATCACCAAATTGAAACAAGAGAACAAGGTGGCCATAAGGAACAAAAGGTGGTTAAAGCACATTATAAAATAAAAGATGCTCAAGATGAAAACTAGCTCACTCAGGGTTATCTACGCTGATCCAGCACATTGGAACCATTATTGGAGAGACAGCACTCTCTCAGGTGTCCCATCAGCTGAACATTTGGACACAGATTCAGGCCTTATGTCAGCAATTTCACCTTTGCCTTCATCGGCTACCTCAAAATCAGACGTTTTGATTGTTGGTATAATTGGTTTAGTGGAACATTTTGCTTAAAGGATGGAAAATCTTAGAAAAAGTGGTGCCTTAACTGTGTAACTCACTGTGCAGAGCATAAAAGTCAAGCATGGTGGTTATCTGTACAATATGTTTTCTTTTATGATTGCTCAGTGAGGTACAGTTGTACAATTTTATCCCATGCAGACAATGAATAACTACGCCCTTTAGGGGTATATTATGTTAGAAAGGCATGCATTGGTGATATTATTGGCATGTGTTGCTATAAATTCTAATCACTTTCTCAATTATGCTTCTAATATATCTTTGTAACGAATTTGACACTTTAATCTGTTTCAAGTGTGGGCATCTACTACAGTGAGACTTTATCCAACAAACTAATTACACTGGCATTAAAAATGTGAAATCATGACACTCAAAAATATTAGCCAACAATTATTCTATTCCAAACAGTCCTTTGCAATATTAATATTTTGCACACCGATTGTGGGATGACAATATATTTATGGTATAATGTGAGACACTAATGACTCGTCCATTAGCCCAAGATGTACATCAGTTTTCCACCCGCTGTGCTGAAACACATTCAGCCTAATTTTAAAATGTATGTGGTGCTGTACATGTTCCTCTGATTGCAGGACATGTCCTGGTGAGCTTGAGGGTATGTGAGTTGTATCATCATTAACCAAGGAGAGGTCGGTATGACTTTAATTCCCCTAAGAAACAAGTCATCATAAGACTTGAAGTTCACTGGTGTATGATTATTCCACTATATTTACTAATGAGCCATGCATCATTGCAGCTTCTTGTTTGAAGTAGATAGTAGCCCAAGTTCTTGAAAATGTAGGAGTAAGTTTTAGTTCTCAAGAACAAGATCTTGTTAGAGTTACAAAATATTCCTTTGACAAGAGTATTTTTTCTAGTATTTCATGTGGTATGTATATGCACTGGCTTGCAAAAGTATTCATGCCCCCTTACAATCCCAAAACACCATGAAGTTTGTGGCTGTATCATGACAAAATGTGAAAAGGTTAAGGAGGAAGAAATACTTTTTCAAGGCAATGTTCATTCATAGATTATTTAAAACTTGATTTTATGCCCATGTCTATAAAACAAACATTATTAGAAATAACAGAATTAATATCCAGAACAGATTTTGCATGCATGTGTGCAAATAGGGCCATTCTGTCCTTAACACCAAACAGCCAAAGAAACCAGGGGTGTTTCTCAATGTCAAGGCGCCTCGCCTACCAAGGCAATGCGTCCTTGCTTACGAGGACAGTCATTCCTTGGTTGAAGAAAACTGTTAAATGGAACAGACTTACATCACGTGACCGCAGCTGCCTAGGGCCCGCCTTTTGCTTACGCGCTCTGTTTACGTCCCGCCCATTGTTATATTTTATACGTATAAGTTTAAATATATATGTATAACGAGAGTTTTACTTTTTTAATTGTGTATATATTGGTTAAATCAAATGTGAAAGCGAGTTAGCACCTGCTAGCAACCGAAGCTGCAACTTCGAAAATACTGCGATGTATTCTGGGAAATTTTTGACCGAGGGAAGGCATCAAGGAACCTCCCATGTATCCTCGGTCAGTTAGCTAAACGGCAGACAAACGGAGGACAGGCGCCTCGGTAGCACATGAACATTGGAACACGCCTTGGCGGTCCCTGATGACGTGTCTCCTAGGCAAATACAACTTTGACTGAACAGAAAAATAAATCTATTAAATGTGGTTTATTAAACATAAGATCTATCTCCTCAAAGACTTTGTTAGTAAATAACTTGATTTGTGATAATCACATTGATTTCCTTTGTCTCACAGAAACCTGGTTGCAGCAGGAGGATTATGTCAGTATAAATGAGTCAACTCCTTCTAGTCATTTAAATTTTCACATTCCTAGAAGTACTGGGCGAGGGGGAGGAGTTGCAACCATTTTTCGTTCTGATTTACTAATTAGTCCCAGACCAATTGATAGCTACAGTTCTTTTAAACGTCTAACCCTTAATTTTCCTCATCCAAGTTGCAAAACATTAAGACCATTTTTGTTTGTGGTTTTGTATCGTCCACCAGGCCCTTACTCTCAATTCTTGGATCAGATCTCACATTTTTTACCTGATTTAGTATTAAATACTGATAGGGTTATTATAGTGGGGGACTTTAATATTCATGTGGATACTGAAAGTGATAGCCTAAATGCAGCCTTTAATGCTATTTTAGACTCAATTGGCTTTACTCAAAAAGTACAGGGATCGACCCACTCGGGTAAACACACTTTGGACCTTGTACTGACATATGGTATTGAGTGTGAGGAAATAACAGTCCACCCACATAACCCGGTCCTGTCTGACCACTTCTTAATAACTTTTGGATTTACTTTAACTGACCATCTTAAATCTGAAAGAAAATTTCATTATAGTAGAGGTTTATCAGACAATGCTGTAACAATTTTTAAAGAATCTGTTCCATTCTTACTTTCCTCAGTGTCTCAGAGTAACACAGTGGATGGCAGCAATTCTATCTCTAACCCTTCAGAAATTGATGATCTGGTTCACAGCGTTACGTCCTCATTGCGTTTGGCATTAGATAGTTTAGCCCCCTTAAAAAAGAAAGTGGCTAGCCATAGGAGGCTGACTCCTTGGTTCAATGCAGAGTTGCGTACTTTAAAGCAGAATACTAGGAAGTTGGAGAGAAAATGGCGCTCTACACACCTAGAGGATTCCTATTTAACCTGGAATAACAGTCTACTGCTGTATAAAAAGACCCTTCGACAAGCTAGAGCAGGATATTTTCATCATTGATAGAGGCGAATAAAAACAATCCTAGGTTTCTGTTTAGTACAGTTGCCAAACTTACACAGAGTCATAGCTTTGTTGAGCCAACTATTCCACCAGCTCTAAGCAGTGATGATTTTATGGGATTCTTCATAAATAAAATTAATTCTATTAAAAATAAAATCATTGGCATCCTCCCAAACATGATTACTTCTTCCTCAGTAAATGAGGCAGTATCGGAAAGAACTGTAGAACCTCAGTTGTGCTTAGGCTGTTTTGATTCAGTCGAGCTTTCGGAATTATCAACAATATTAGCCTCATCTAAACCTTCAACTTGTATGTTGGACCCAATTCCAACCAAATTATTTAAAGAAGTATTCCATTTGGTTCCTGGCCCCATTTTGGATATGATGAATCTATCCTTAGTAAACGGATACATACCAAAGGAATTTAAAATAGCTGTAATTAAACCTTTACTCAAGAAACCTTCCCTTGATCAAGATGACTTAGTGAATTACAGACTTATATCTAACCTTCCTTTCTTATCCAAGTCCTTGAAAAAATTGTTGCTAATCAAGTCTGTGAGCATCTAAACAGTTACGAGCTGTTTGAAGGGTTTCAGTCAGGTTTTGGAGCTCATTATAGCACTGAAACAGCACTGGTGAAGGTTACTAATGATATTCTCATGGCCTCAGATAATGGACTTGTGTCTGTTCTGGTTTTGTTAGATCTCAGTGCTGCTTTTGACACAGTCGATCATAATATTCTCCTAGAAAGGCTTGAACATGTTGCAGGGATCAAAGGAACAGCATTAGGCTGGTTTAAATCATATTTGTCTGATAGATTCCAGTTTGTTCATCTAAATGATAAATCTTCTTCACTCTCAAGGGTTACTTGTGGAGTTCCACAGGGTTCTGTGCTTGGACCAATTCTGTTCACCATATATATGCTCCCAATTGGTAGAATCATTAGACAGCATGGGATAAATTTCCACAGCTATGCAGATGATACACAACTATATTTATCCATACATCATGATGAACCCAGTCAGTTAGGTAGATTACAGGCATGTCTGGAAGACATAAAAACATGGATGACCCTAAACTTTTTGCTTTTAAATTCTGACAAAACAGAAGTTGCTGTCTTTGGACCAGAAGTTCTTAAACAGAAACTGATTAGTCAATCACTTCATCTGGATGGCATTAAATTGGCCCCCAGTAATAACGTAAAGAACCTCGGCGTTATTTTTGACAGAGACTTGACATTTAAATCCCATATTAAACAGGTTTCTAGGATTTCTTTCTTTCACCTCCGGAATATTGCTAAAATTAGAAACATGCTGTTCAGAAGTGATGCTGAGAAACTAGTCCATGCAGTTGTTACCTCAAGGCTGGACTACTGTAATTCTTTATTATAAGGTAGTCCACAAAATGCCATTAAAAGCCTTCACTTGATCCAAAATGCGGCAGCAAGAGTTCTGATGAATATTAAAAAGAGAGATCACATTTCTCCTGTTTTAGCTTCCCTTCATTGGCTCCCTGTTAAATCCAGAATAGAATTTAAGATCCTTCTTCTTACATACAAAGCCCTTAATAATCAAGCTCCATCATACATCAGAGATCTAATTGTTCCAAATGTTCCTAACAGAGCCCTTCGCTCTCAGACTGCAGGTTTACTTGTAGTTCCTAGGATTTCTAAAAGTAGAATGGGAGGCAGATCTTTTAGTTATCAGGCTCCTCTCCTGTAGAACCAGCTCCCAGCTTTAGTCCTTGAGGCAGACACTCTGTTTACTTTTAAGGCCACGCTTAAAACTTTCCTTTTTGATAAAGCTTATAGTTAGAGTGGCTAAGGTCATCCTGAGCTATCTCTGTAGTTATGCTGCTATAGGCTTAGACTGCTGGAGGACAGACTTACCAATTTTCTTCACTCTGCTACTTCCTTTTCTCCTACGACTCTCCAGTTGTATTACAGTACATTCTGTTATTTCGACTGTTAACTTTGTTTTCTCTCAGTGTTTTTCTCTCCATAGAAGATATACCTGGTCTGGTATCCTGCTTGGCTGCAATGCCCTGTTGGACGGGGGGCATCGACTGGGATGATCCTCCCAGTAACTGAACATCCACTGTGTCCTGTTATCAACTTTTTACTTTCTGTAACATAGAAAGTTCTCTTATATCAGATCTTCTGTTCCTTCTGTGTTTCTACTCTGTCTTCTCAAACCCCCAGACGGCCGTGGCAGAGGGCAGCTCCTACTGAGCCTGGTTCTGTTGGAGGTTTCTTCCCCTTTAACTCCCCTGTTAAAGGGGAGTTTTTCCTCTCCACCGTCGCTACATGCTTGCTCAGTAGGAGGGATTGCTGAAGGATTGCTGTGGTTGGAAAGTCTGCATCAACGGGGCCCAACCTCACGCCAATGACTGACGCAATCTGCTGGGATTCCTTAAATAGGAAACTTTTTAACTGATTGGAATGTTTGTATAAATGTATTGAAATGACTTCTTGTTAAGTGCCTTGAGATGACATCTGTTGTGAATTGGCGCTATATAAATAAACTGAATTGAATTGAATTGAACCGGGGCGGGACCAAGGTATCAAGGCGAGGTTCCTTGGCATTGAGAAACACCCCAGCTTTCTTTACAGAGTTCTATTTTAGAAGTTTTTTATCAATTCTGTTGAAATTTTAGTGAATTTATTATTTATATATGTGTGTTGTTGGTGAACCTAGTTAATCTGTGGTTAAAATCAGTTACTTAAATGCATGATGGTGCTAAAGCTAAGTGACTGCGTCAGGTATAATGTGTCTATTAATTGTGTAAAATAGGACAAATTTTGATTAGCTGTTGAGTTTTGCACAAACATATCATGAACTTATAAGAGCTTGGAAAGAAGGGAGCTAGTCTTCATTTTTGGACATTTACCTTCTCAGTTGAAACACATTTTTAGTTCTAAATTACTCTTGGTGAGTTTCAGGCTTTTAAGCTGTAACAGGGCAGAGCATAGTAAGAAAACCATTAAAGTTGCCATTTGCCATTGAGCCATCTGTCCATCTCATTTGTTGTTTTGGTTGGTAAATGGTTGTGAGACCACCTTGGGAGAGCAGTCAGTGTTAGTTTGTACGGATGGGATAGTTTCTACCTGTGCAAACTCCTTTCATCATGTTGGTTTTCTTGTTTTGATTCCCCTATGTATAAACACGTGTGCTTTCTTTTTTCGAACCACATAGCAAATAACACACCTTTCAATCTTTTCTATGGTTTTAGTTTAGTTTATAGAATAATTCAGATAATGCTCTGATTCTCCATATAATTGAATTTCTTTTTAAAGGATATAAAGATTGCAAGCTTTAAATCAGATTTTTAATTGCATTAACCAATTTCAAATATAGATGAGGCCTTTATTATTATAATGAATTGCATACAGAAAATTAGACCTTGGAAGACTGATTGTTTTTCACATTAAATGGGTTGAAGTCAAAATAATTACCAGTACTGTTGCCAACCCCTCAGAAGGAAATTAGCCACCGTCTATCCTAAAGTAATTCCTTGAAAGAAGCAGGTAAATGACATCACAATTGTTTATCTGAATGTAATTGGGATGGATGCAGTTGAATAGAGCAATGACATCATGGGAGTGTCATTAAGCCCATAAGATTATGTACAAAATGTACAAATTATGTTCCATCTATCCATCTTCTTCCGCTTGTTCGGGTCGCGGGGGCAGCAGCTTAAGCCAGGACACCCAGACTTCCCTCTCCCCAGCCACTTGTTCCAGCTCCCCGGGAGGAATCCCAAGGCGCTCCCAGGCCAGCCGAGAAACATAGTCACTCCAGCGTGTCCTGGGCCTTCACCTGGGCCTCCTCCCGGTGGGACGTGCCTGAAACACCTCTACTAATAAAAATAAAATTGCCTTGCCTTAGCTGCGACAACACGTATGATCTGGTGATGTCAATAGCTTTTTCTAGCGTAAATCTGGGCCTTGACAAACTAGCTCTTTCATGTACTGTCGTACTGTTAGTAGCTAACACAATTCTGTCAGCTATTATTTCCTTGCTGTTCGGGTAAGTACAGTCTTTCACCAACAGTATAAGCTCAGTCACAAACTGGCAAAAATTTGCCCTGAATCTTTTCTGGGAATTTATACCATGCGAAGATGGGGTTTGCTTTGGGCGTGACATAAGCTTTCCATGTTGTCATATGTTTTCAGTACATTTCTTTCGTCCGAGCTGAGTTTCCATGTGCTGAAAACGTCTCTGCCTTTTCCCCCAATCCACAGAAGCAAGTAGCTGCCTCTGCGAAGAGGCCCAGTAAACATTAGCTCAACATGCTGGCGGTACGCCTGTGTTCTCCATCTTCTGTCGGCAGGCTGATGTTAAAACACTTATGGTCTGACACCATGTAATATCTCGTAACTATTGAAGCCATGACTATAAAAATAAAACATAAAGCAGATGCGTATAGGTCCATTTATTCGAGCTTCAACCAAACAGTACAGAGAACTCCGCTGCATGCGCGCTAGATACGTCACTCATGCTGGGCTGTGTGCTCAGGATGTTACATTGGGATTTGAAAACTTGATTAAAAATATCAACAAAATTCTTAAATTGGCAAATAGTAATCTTGTTGGAGTCACATGACCACAACACTAAGCTACAACAAATATGCATCAACTTCAGAATAACAATTCTACTGAGCCAGCACTGAATTGGATCATAGTATTCTGTGATCTTTTTTACATTTTTTTTCCCATGCAACATTTATGCTCATTTAGTGAACTTTGCTGACAGCCTTCCTGGGAGCTTACCAGTGTTAGCCATGCTTACTAATGAGTACACATTCATAAGCATATAGACATCTATAATTCTCCTTATGAATTAATAGTAAATCCCCAGGGCTATATGCCAATATATTTCACAAATAATGAGGATTCATACCCAGTGACAACATCATAGTACAAAGAGAAGGATGAGTACGCACGCTCTCACACAAACACTGATACTGCCCCGTCTTAAAATAGCATACCTACTCATCTACATAACAGTCATACCATGAAACAATAACACCAAGAAAAACTAAAACTGACCAACAATCTATCTTAACATTAGCTTTTCAGTTGGAGGAGAAACATTTTTATTTTGAATCAGTCTGCTGTCATTGTGCTCAGTCATAGATATTTACAGCCAGAAAACACAAACCAGCTCTGCAAGGTTAAAGGTATCTTTTTTTTTTCTTTTCTTTTTTTTTACAGTAGCATAATATGCCGTGTTTACCATAGTAACATATGCTAGGAGGCACAGCACTGTTGGGCCAGCAGACAGAGCTTTATCTACTGTCAAGGTGAAAGGTGAAGTAGCATATCTTCAACCCACAGATTACTCATAAACAGCTCAATAATCGTTCAGCAGTTATGGCATTTGAGAATTCTGCACTCAACAAAATATTATCATAACCTGTAGTCAGCAGATGTATAGGGTATTTTCTAGGACAATACAAGAAGTGAAGTTGTTGTATTATATTCAGAATTATGGAAAATAAGGTTTAGGTTATGAGAAAATAACTTTTAACCCTGAGTATGTTTGATTATTAATTATTAGTATTAAAACATTATTTCTTTTAGCACTTATACATATACACTACTCAGAATAAGTTAGGGATATCGTGAGAGACTTAGTGGATGTCCTACATATGGTGTTTGTTTCACTTCAGAGATTTTTGGGATAGGGAGGCAATTGTATTGGGGTGATAGACACACCTCATTTTGTGTTTTCCACATAATGGTCTCACTGTGTACAGTGTGCCTTACATATTGGGGCTAACACCAAAAAATACTTAAGACAACCCTTTTCAATGTCGCATCAATTTCAACATTCTGTGGGTTTAAAAAGCTGGTATTGTCAGTAAGTCATTCCAACTTCATCCTTCAAACAGCCATGAACACACAACGTCACTTAATGGACGAGCAGCGCCACCTGGCCATAGCGCGCCTTCTGGTCAGTGGTTGGCAGTTGAACTTGGTGTGTCTCAAAGTGTCATCAGTAGACTTGCCCCAGGACCATGTGACCTGGACAATGCAGCAGTGGTCTACCGTCCTGTTCACTGGCGAGGGTCGGGTCACCTTGCACAGAAATTATGGTCATCAGCGTTGCTGGCGAAGGCGAGGTGAGCGATACGCCGAGGTCACCGTGGTCCCCAGGGTTAGCTTTGGTGGAGGAGGTGTACCAGTCTGGGCAGACTTCCCCAGTCAGTGCAAAACTGATTTGGTTACTGTACATGGCTCGCTCACTGCACGTTTTTACCTCAGAGACATCATAGAACTCACCATCATCCCCCATTTCCGCCAGCACACCCCCAACTTTCTGTTCATGGATGATAATGCTCCACCACATCTTGCCAGAATTGTCATAACTCAACTTCAGGAAGTCGAAGTGCCTCATATGGTTTGACTAGCAATTTCCCCTGACCTGAACCCCATAGAGCACGTGTGGGACCATCTGAAGCAGAGACTGGATGATCGTACCCCACCCCCACGTGACCTGGCAGAACTGTATGTAGCACTTGTGGTAGAGTGGAGCGCATTGCCTCAGAACAACATCATTAGGCTAGTGAGGAGCGTGAGACGTCGCTGTCAAGCTGTCATTGCGACAAATGGTGGAAACATCCGCTACTGACATTGTCAATTTGTGTTATTTGGGGCTACCCTTGTTATTGTCTACATTTTTGGAGTCATAAATATTGCACTAGTGAAAATAGTGTTTCTTCTCATGCATTATTAGTAATATCAAAGGATACTTTTACTTATTTCATTAAAATTCAGACCAAATGGGAATAGCACTCATGTAAATAACAATATCCCTAACTTATTGTGAGTATTGTAGATGTATTGCAAATTCTTTCTGCTGACAGTTTGAATACTGAAATCCGAATGGATATATCACTTAAATACCCAGTGTTGTGCAAAATCCCCATTCACGAGAAATAGTAATTGGCTTATCTGATGAAGATTTAAACTTATGTGATTCATTTCAAAAATTCATCATTTAAAAATTCATGCTGTGAGTTAAAGTCTCACAGCATGATCTAGTTTGTGTCCATATGTCAACGTTTTATGAGTCTTCTAAAAAGAAAAGTCGAGGTGTAGCATTTTGCAAGATGTTCTTGGCATTCTTTTTTTTCTTTACCAGGGTGTAACAATACATTCAGGTCACAAGACTCATACATATACAAAATCAAGTTCACAAGATCAAGACAAGATTTTAACCGGATGGACAACATATTGTTGTTTCTGTGCATAAAAGCTATTTTTTGGATAACAATAATTTTTAACTAAGTATACTAGTGCAGTGGTTCCCAACTTAGGGCCCTGAACCCCCAAGGGGGTTCCTAGAGATTGCAGGGGGTCCTCACAATTATGTCTTTGTTGAGCTTACCAAAATTATTTTTATTTGTAAATATTAGATTTATAAAATGCAAAAACAAAAGGAAAATTGTCTTTATAGCTGACAAAGTAAAACAAGAAAAATAAGAACACAAACCTACAATTGCTGTTTATTTTTTGCAAATGCAAGTTAATAATTTATCACTTTTAATGCATGCATGCAGATAGGAGTTGAGGTTGGGGTGTCCAGGCATGCACTGGACACAGGGTAAGGACACAGGTCCTCAAGGTAAAAAAAGGTTTGGAAACACTGTATTACAGGTTGTAGTTATTTTCCAAAAACCTGAATAATAGTCTTACCAGGACTTAATGTTTCACCAGAATTGACTCAATTTACTTGTGTTCAAGCTTTCATAAATTTTTTTATTTCTGTAGACCATACTTGGTAACATGGGAAACTAAACTTTAGCGCCAATAAGAATCTCCAAATCCAATGCAAACATTCACGCATTGTTAGCCAGCCACGGGAACTAACAACATTTTGTTTCTATGATTAAAACATATTTAGATTTTACTTGTTACTCTGTAAATGTTTCTTTCTACCTCATACGTAAAAGCCTGCCACCCCCAAGTGGTGAAGTTGCTTTCAACATTACAATGCAACTCAAAAACAACTTCCTCTCATACTATAAAAATAAACAAGACTGCACCATGTATAGATTTACAGGGTGTCAACTTTAAAGCATAACAGCTTACGCTTACATTTTAAACTCAATTTACAATAACAGCCGTAAGTAGATGGTAGTCTGTGCTTATTGTTTCGAAACACTGTGGTGTTACAGTGTTGCAAGATTTTGTTCCACCTCTGTTTAAGTCTACTTGATGCTGTCTTTTTCCTCTTTTGGTTAGATGTACTGTTTGTACTGTATTTTATCAAATGTACTGTTCCTAAATTATTGTGGCCAAATTCATAAAGTTTCTGTCATTAACCTATATTTCTGATGTTTAAATGAATGAGTATACAAGAATGAAACTCGGACTGAAACTCGGCCTGTTAAATATGATTGTGATAATCCACTTAAGGATTATTTTAATCATTTATTGCTGTTCTTTAATAAGATACTGAATTCATTAACCACAATGCCAGCTAAGATAACTACCACTTAAATAGTCAAACTTTTGGGCTGATATTACACCAGTAATATTTTCGGTGATGTGTGCAAAAAGTCAGAAGGGGCAGATTGAAGATGGGAGCAACAGCCTGACTACAGAGTGTATTCAAAGCTAACAAACAGATCTTGCCCTCAAGAGAAATATTTGGCAACTCTGTTCTGTGTGAAGTGACTAAATATTTTCTTAAAAGTCTCCGACCTCATAGCAACTATTCACTTTGCAAAATAATGGGGGGTTTTGTGTTACAGTAGTTCAAGTTCAAAGTTACAGTATGAGAAAAATATTAATGCCTCTATAGCATCTATGTAAAGAGGTTCATTAAAAAAACTGGTGGAAAAAAGCTAATTTCTGTAAATAAGTATAAACACATACCTAATTCTGTGACGGTAGTCATGAATGAAAAGCATCATTCACATAGTTACAACCTTGTGCTCACAAACCCTGTAGACCAATTTGTGTAATAAAACAGCATTCAGTATATAAAATACTCTCTGTGGTTATGCTGTTAGTTGGTCTACAGTGCAGTTTAATAAGGACTAAAATTTTATGTGAGAATTAAGGTAAATAATTGTCACACTTTATATATAAATGAAATTAATAGTGATTCCAACATTTTCATACTGTAGAACAAGGTCCCATCAAACATAAAATGTTTACAGTAAAATATTTTAAGTTTGAAAACCATCCTTCGGAATTTATGTTTAAAAGGACATGGTTATGGTTTGGTGCTGTGCTGTGCAAAAGTATTGCTTTTATGAGAGCTGTAAGCCAAAAGCAATATGAACTAAGAGAGTTGGAGGGTCACCTGAATATTATAATAATCTACAGTTTGATCGTAAAATTACCTGCTTTATTCATTTAAAACATAAAACATGTGATATTATGTTGAAACATTTATCAGTGCAAGTCAGAAAGAGAACCAAATATTTAAAAATAAGTAATTATTTTAGTTCTTCAGTCTTAAGAGGTATTACTGTATTTCTACTTTTATTTTGAGTGAAAGTTTTTTTTTGCTCTGTCTGCACCTTATGGCCTCTGGTACTATTGAACACAACTCATGTAGCTCTTCTCTGCTGCCCATGTCCTCTGACCTAGAATCAGCAGGTTAATAACCAGCTGCACCACACGCCATTTGTCATTCTGTACCTGCCACTGATAAGAGATGTCAACGAATGTCTATGCCCTTGTCCCCTTACCACTACATGATATAAACTGTATCACACTTTGCAATGTGAGACTCCCTGAGGCTTCTTAGTACTCGTCTACTGAACAACCACTCCCACTTGATAGTGTTAGATCCTTCTGCCATGATCCGTGGCGAGATAAACTGGTGATCCCCTTTGCTCTGTTTTCAACTGTTTTTCTTCCCATTGCCCCATAACTTTACAGCATTTTACCTCATTTTTGTTACTTTTCACATTGTTTCCTCTTCTACACTTTTGTAACTAGACAAGGCACTTGGTGAGCGCAGACCTCTGCCAAGGCAGCTCAGTCCCCCCCAATGTTGTGATCTAATTCAATTTTTTTATGTTATTTCTTAAACCTGAAAACATGCCTTTAGCAGCTGGATTCACACTGACATCATTATTAGTTCAGTAGATATTCGTGAAAATCACTTTTTCGGCAATGGCGGTTTTCAGATTATCACCAAATTCTAATGAGTTGTTCCTGGTCCCATTTCAGACATTTCCAGAAAATTTCTTCAAAATACACCTGTAACCTTTAGAGTTATGTTGCTAACTAATAAACAGACAAGCAAACCCTGGCAAAAACATAACCTCCTTGGCAGAGGTGATAAAAGGCCAATGCCTTACCTGGAGGTAAAGGTTTTATCTTGGTAAAATGTAGGATTGATAAAAGAATGGGTTTTTACATGATTTTGTTTGATCATAATAAATCTTTTTAATCTGTCCCCTATTCTGCCTGTAAATGAATTATGGTATTGTAATAATGTCTTGAAAAGTAATGTCTCATATTTGTCAAAACTGCATTTAAAAAATCTGTGAAACCAGTGAAAGACATACGATTAAATTATTTATAATTGTAACAAAAAAAGTTTGCCAACCAAATTAGGAAAAAGTTTTTCTGCATACTTTACTCAAACTCATATAAAACAGCTAGCGCTCCAATCTGAAGTTTACATAAACTCACCATTGGGATGAACGTTGTTCTTTTTGCTTTCAGTGATTTATTAGAACATGTCTTTGTTGTGGTGATTAAAAAACCCTCCAAAAAACGGAATCACTGAGCTCCCAACAAGAACCTAGCATGACTTTGACTAGATATTTGAATGTTCTTCCTGTTCCTATGGTGGAACTAATTTAACTTTGTTAATTTCCTAGACCAAGCCTGGCATTGTCGTGTTGTAACACACCAGACTGTCAAAATCCAGTACATGCTGTTTCTCTCAAATTAAATAAAATTGGTTAGGATGTCAGATACTTACTCAGGAACCACCAAGGTTATGATAAGTGTGTGAAACTGTGTCACTGTCTACAGTAGTCAGTTTTACATTGTCATGTACAGAGAGGGTGCTATTCAAGAAAGAAGTCCCTGCCTTAAAATCAATACCTTCGAATTTGCGCAACAAATGGTTGCTACCCACATGGACAAGCCTTATAAAGGTGTTGTGGTCAAATGAGACAAAAAATGGGCAATCTAACTACAGTGTTGAGTATGTTTGAAAGAGTAAAGATGAGGCTTTAGAAGGTGAGAACACTGAACCAACTGTCAAGCATGGTTGTGGAAATACCATTTTAAGTTCCATTGCCAGTGGTACCGGTGTATGGGTGAAATTAGGATGGAACACCTCTATTTTTTTGTCCTTTTTTATATCAGATCAACTCCTAGATGGTTGAAACTTGGACAAAACTGAGTGATCCATTGGACAATGACCCCAACAAACTTATTTTGTTATTACAATTAGCATATTTTCATTATGTTATTTTCATAGTAAAATGTATTAAATTTTTACCTGACAAATACATTTGTCTTTGTCATTTTTGATTTTCAGAAATGTCAGGTACAGGAGAGGAAATTTCCCAGGTGCACTGGAAGCAACAGTGGTTGGAAAATGGGACGTTGTACTTCCATGTGTCCATGACCGAGCCTGAACTCATGGCACAGACGACACAGCCCACAGCTCGGGAGCCAGCTCATGCACTGCATGAACACATGCATCTCCTTCACATCTCAGTTATGGTAGGTTCTAGACCGAGGCATGATGGTTGTAGTTCTAAAACATGCTCTGTATCCTACCTTTTTTAACAATTTTTCAACAATATGCATGCTTTCTCCTCGACTCATATCTCAAAGATATCTTAAAAACTATTCTGTTTTATAGTTTTGACATCCAGAGACACTAGTAAAAGGTTAATGGGGTTGCAAAACAGATCAGATATGGTAGGTTTCTCTTTTGATTCAGTTTTTTTTCCCCTCTGGATGTCAGCACTCTTTGTTTTACAGTTTCGCAGAAAAGCTTTTTTTATTTAATCATTCCATTTATAATCCATTAATTCTCTGCAAACTGCTCTGTTTAAAGAGATGTTCCCACATTGAAGGTTTGGATGTAACAAATGTTAAAACATCTCTCTTAGTTGATGCTAAGACAGTCTATACCTAGTGAGAGGTCCTGCTTTGAGATTATGAATGTAGCAATTCGTTTTTTAGATGTTTGACATATCTTCTGAAGTTTTCAAAGGGATTAAAGTAGGTGGTGGTCATGAAGAGCTTGAAGAGAGCTCTATGGCTTCATAGACAAGGGTAGGTGTGGGTGTGCAGGTTAAGATATTGAAATGTCAGAGCTGAGCTTTTCATTATAATGCTGTATTATGTCATGCTTCTCGGAAGCTGGTTGGACGTTTCAGCTTAATTGCTGTGAATTATGAATTTTCTAACTTTTAGCTTTTGGTTTAAATAATTTCAGTTGGGCTCTTAATTTTTTTTAATCCAAGCCTTTAGTTTTTACATACAAGCATATGTTTTTTTAAATCTTTTGCAGGAGAGTTTTGTTGCTTTGCTCCAGGATAATTGATGTTTCAGAGGATAGGCTGTTGCTTATGTATTTCTGTCACTAACACAGAAAGTCACCTGAGTGATGTTCTACAATTTAAATGCTGCTACATTGTTTGTCACTACTACAATGTTTTGTCTAACTATTTTATTAACACCACCTCTTCATTTTTTTTGCTATGCTTCAGTTAGGCGTTCTCTTTCTTCCTTTATGGTTTTTCAAAATCTTCCTTTATGAACATCTCACATTTATGGATTGAAATGCATGCTTTCCTTTTCTACTTCTACTGAGCTCTCTTGCCTGTGATTTACCAATCTTGAGCTTCTGTTCTCAGCACTTTCCTTAAATGTTCAACTTTTCAGATTAAGTCTCGTGTCACAACTATTCTGATGCTCTCCTTTCCCACCTCACCTTTTCTTCTTGCTCCTCCTGCTCCTCTATTTCTGTCTGCTTGTCTTTATTACTCTATATTCTTTGCATGTTCGTATCAGTGTTCTTCTCAGTTCCTCTTACTCTCTCTTCTTACAGCTGTCTCCTTTTCCTTGAACCATTTTGGTCACATACATTTTAGGGTTATGCAGCATAATGACGGTCAGTAGGAAAAAAAAGTTGGTTTAGGGTAATTTGGAGAATAATTGGCAGAAAAAAAACACATCAAAAGTTATAAATAGATTTCTTTCATATATTATTTGAATGTAATATATTTACATAACTTTTGGTATGCAAAATAAATGTATACGGGATCCTTCACTCTGCAAACTGGAATTTGATCATGTTTAATTTATTGATTTACCCTTTTATTTTTCATGGATTGTCTTTTCACAATGTCAAAGTAATGCTAACAGTCATATGATCCAGTGTTGTGGAATTAAATGCAGACTTCACTTTTCAAAGGAAAATTATATATATTTTTAACTTAAACACTAAGCCTGAGAGTCAATTTTTTCCCTTTTGTTATTTCATACGTTTTCAGATTTCTTTCTAATTTTCTTTTTGTACCTGGCTTTTTCTCTGAGGAAATGACTGCCTGAGGTTGCTTAGTACCAATCATCCTTTAACTGGTACCTGTTTTAACAATTAAATAGTAGTAATCTTCTGAAATTTACTCATAGTCAAGGAATGTTGCTAAGTGACTCTTTATATAGCTTTAAGTAACTTTATGTTAGCATAAGGTTTCTTATAGGTTTTTGTTTGACCAGGTGTCAAACACCCCTTATTTGAGTAAGATGGTCTAAAAGAGGATCAGAGCCACAATCAATGAATTCTTAGAATAATGTAAACTCTCCATAAACAATATGTGCAAAAAATAATTTCAGTTGAATATGAGATTTGAGAATTTTTCAGTATTTTTTATGATTATGTTGTTTAAGGTTTTATTTAATGTTTGTCCTTTGGGCTGCACAGTTGTTCTGTTGTTGCCCTGCAAGAAAAGGGTCCTGGGTACGAATCCTGGCCTGGGGTCTTTCTGTATAGACCATGTTCTCCCTTTGCACTTGTGGGTTCTTTCCAGGTACTCCAGCATCCTCCCACAGTCCAGACTATTAGGTTAATTGGTGTTTCTAAATTGTCGTAAATGTGTGTAAGTGTGTGTGCAATGGTGTTTGTCCAGATTGTCACTGTGTTGAGATGAGCACTGCCCACTTACAACCATGCAAAGATAAGTGGGTATAGTCACTGGATGCATAAATGGATATTTAATAATTTTTTTATAATTTGATGCTTATAACTTAAGATTTAAAGGTGATTTTACAGACTTGTTTGCTTTGGCTATAAGGTTTATTAATGTTTTGGGGGACCCGGTCAGAGTCCCAATTTAACTTTGAAAGAGAATCAGAGGAAGATGCTATTGATTAGTGTTATATCAAGGGGATCTTACAACTCAAAAGACTTTGAGTTCATTACTAAAATTAAATGGCCAAATTACCAGTAGAAACATTGCTTTAAGCAATGTTAGATTTTTAGAAGTGCCAGTACAGATTGTTCCTTTAATCATTGAGAATGGTATAAATAATTCTCAATATGCCACTTTCTGATGAAGTGAACATTAATACCTACCTTCTACACGAAACTTCTTGGCTTGATGAAAAATCATTTTAAATCTAATTCTGCGAGGGGTATGAATAATTTTGAGACTCAGTGTAATTACCACATGGATGGCGTTCAACTTGACCTCTTGGTTTGAATGTATTTTGTTTTTCATGTAAACTTTTTTGCATCTTCAGTAATTTGCATGTTTTAGTGATTGAATAACACACACCCCCATTCCCAAGTAACATTTTAATTCTAAGTTGTACGAGAGCAAAAGGTGAAACACTTTCACAAGAGAATACACATTCCTTTATTTTGTAGGTTCCTAGTTTCCCTGCCTCTAAAATTAAATGCTAACTCAGTCATGGGTCATAAAATATACATACTTAGACCTAGCTTTCTATTTATCTCAGCCACACATCAAATGTGTAGCAGGGTCACATGTAAAGTTTGAAGGAAAGAAGAGGGGAAACATATGGTGGCACTCAAAATTGGACAGAAGGTGTTCAGGTTTGGCTCCATGGCCCTAAGGTGTCTCCTGGCTCTTCTTCTGAACATGCTGTCAGTTCTGGTCCAGGCAGAAGTGTGAACTCTATTCTTTCAACATTGAGTTGTCAGCTTCTCACTCACTCAAACAGTCACTTTTGCGACTCCCTCTACTTTTGGTTGTCTTTTTTATTTTCCATCATGTGACAGCAGTGGACAAACATACTCTTTTTGACACAAGGTAAAACATTTATTGACTTGCATATTGGTGGATTCATCAACATTTTAGCAATGCAAGATAATTAGGGGACTGCCACATGGTTTTATAACTTTAGAATCTTATGTGTTGTGTTCACTTTACAAGTTTCTGTTGTCCAAAATGTCTCATAAAAAGATTCTGTTATCTGTAACATGAATGTCAGCCTTTACAAAAAATGCACATAAGTATTTAATCACTGAAAAAAACAAACATCTTATGACTATTAACGGTGTATTGTACATCTTTATCTATGTTATAGTAATTTTTTGTTCTACTCTCTTCAAAAATGGACTATAGATTGTTTTTATAACACAGTAAAACAACTTTAAGTCACTTAAGTGTACAGAAAGCATCATTGCAAGATCTTGATATGTTCTGAATTTAAAGCTGTACATGTACTATATATAACCCCAGTTTCAGAATGACATGTCAAATTGTGTTTTTCATTACAGAGTTTTTTTTAAATTATTATTTCAATGCTGAGAGTAAAAACTGGAAATCTGACCATAGTCTACTTTTCTGCTTAATACATTAAATATGTTGCGGATATATCTCTGATATTAGATTATTATGTTAGAGGAACACAATTTTTCCACTTCTGTCTGCATCAGAGTACAAATTTTCTTCGAGCTTCTTCTCTTTCCTGTAGCCTGAGATTGCTTTTCAAATGGAAAGTCTAATTATGTCCTATGCATAAATTAAAAAGATTATTAAAGATTAATAACCTTTGTGTAATTTAATTAATCTTTATTTTTGTTTATGTAATATTTAATGAGAAATGGCTACTGAACAGAAATGCCAAATCAGATACTGTCAAGCTGTGTAATATGTAAATACTGGCAGTTGTTTGCTCTATATGCAGCATGTCACAGCAAGGTAAAGGCTATGATAAAATAGTCTGGGTAGGTTTGTGGATATTTTGAGTAAGGCAAATTATGTCTTATAGTAATAAGACTATCTAAGATTATTTTTAACATCCACATTGTCTTTAAAGTCAGATATTCAATTGACAATATGTATATTCACTAGACAGAATTGAAAATTTGACAATTACTATACATCAGAAACATTTAGGGGGGAAATTGACAACAAAATCAATGTGTTGCATTCAACAACTTTAAAAGTATTTTACTACTCTACTTAAAGAATACTCTTTTCAATATTCGTTGAAAAGGTGAGAAGGCTGAAACCAGTCTTTTTAAATATATCCCTTCTTTCTTTCTTTCTTTCTTTCTTTCTGTCTGTGTGTCTGTGTGTCTGTGTGTCTGTCTGTCTGTCTGTCTGTCTGTCTGTCTGTCTGTCTGTCTGTCTGTCTGTCTGTCTGTCTGTCTGTCTGTCTGTCTGTCTGTCTGTGTCTGTCTGTGTCTGTCTGTGTCTGTCTGTCTCTGTGTCTGTCTGTCTGTCTGTGTCTGTCTGTCTTTCTAGGAAACTTTTCATGAACGAACAGAAATCACATGTGGGGTGCCCCAGGGCTCCATCCTGGGGCCCCTCTTATTTAATATCTACATGCTCCCACTAGGCAAGATTATAGCAACCAATAACATTAGCTACCATAACTACGCGGATGACACTCGGCTCTACATTACAATGTCACCAGGTGACTCTGAACCCATTCAAACCCTAAATCAATGCATTGACCAAATAAATGGATGGATGTGCCATAACTTTCTCCAGCTGAATAGAAACAAAACTGAAGTGATTATTTTTGGACCCAAGGAGGAACGATCAAGAGTCAGCACACAGCGTCAGTTAATACAGCTAGGAACTACTGATCAGGCTCGAAACCTAGGTGTAGTAATGGAGTCAGACCTGAACCTCCAGGGTCACATAAAGGTAATAACAAGGTCAGCGTTCTATCACCCGAAGAACATCTCTAGGATTAAACGACTGATGGTGCAACACGACCTAGAAAAACTCATCCATGCGTTTATCTTTAGTCGGATTGATTACTGCAACAGCATCTTCACAGGTCTGCCTAAAAAGTCAATCAGACAGCTGCAGCTGATCCAGAACGCTGCCGCTCGCGTCCTCACTAGAACCAGGAAAGTAGAGCACATCACCCCAGTTATAAAGTCCTAACACTGGCTCCCAGTACCTCAGAGAATAGACTTTAAAATACTCCTACTAGTTTATAAATCATTACATGGCTTAGCACCAAAATATGTTGAAGACCTGTTGTCATGGTACCAACCACCGAGACCACTCAGGTCCTCCAACTCTAGCCTACTAAACATCACTAGACTCAGAACTAAACATGAAGAAGCAGCTTTCAGTTTTTATGCTCCCCTTATCTGGAACAGACATCCTGACGAGTGTAGAGCTGCTGAAACTCTGAACTGCTTTAAATCGAGACTAAAAACCCATCTGTTTAGAATTGCCTTCGAGTAAATGCTTGATGTCATATGTATGAAATGTGTTCATGCTCTCTTGCTTTTTTTAAAATCTTTCTCTTGCTTTATTGTGTATCATGTGTAATGTGTTTCTTTTACTTTTAATTTCCATTGTTTTTTTTGTTTTTTAAATCACCAAATCATGTAAAGCACCTTGAATTGCCCTGCTGTTGAAAGTGTGCTATACAAATAAAATTGCCTTGCCTTGCCTATCACACACACACACCCACACACACGTATGTATGTATGTATGTATGTGTGTGTGTGTGTGTGTGTGTGTGTGTGTGTGTATGTGTGTGTATGTGTATGTGTATATGTATGTATATACACACACACACCAAGAAATAAATCCACTTCCACCATTATAGGCAAGCATGACTGATTGAGTTTTAAATAATTTCCGAAGGCCCATTCTCATTCCTGAAGAAAGAAAATGTGGTGGGGAAATGATTTATGGGAATATTACCATCTGACAACAGACAGTTTGCCTCTAGAAAGAAGTCACATCTTCTGTTTGATCAGACCCATGGGATCCATTGAAACAGGCTCCTTAAACAAAGCTTTCATTCTGCAACTTATTACACACACACGCACACAAACACCTCTACAGCAAAAACTATCCGATGCATAAAGAATTATGCTTTAGAGAGAAGAAATATAATTGCATTTCTTTTTTTATCATTATTGGGAATGATGTAGTGCGGGGAAATCTAAATGTGAGGTCCAGAGGAACATCAATCCGTCATATTATGTGTACTCATGTGGTGGATTTTTCAAGGAAATGCCATGTTTGAGTTCACTGGGAGGACAGGTAGTATTTTACTAAAATGAAATGCAATAAAAGCTGACACTTTAGTACTTTTCATTTGTCACATTGCAGAAAATAATCATCTGTTTCAGGGAAACTGACTATCTGTAGCACAACATTTAATGAAATTTCTACAAGTTCCATTTCTTTTTTTCACTGTCTGGACATTACTTTGAAAGCATTAATTTGTTGACCATTAAAATGAAATTAATAATTAAAAGCAAACCTGAACAATAACAAATCTGAAATCTCTCGCCTTTCTAAAATCAGTTTGGCTCTTCTTTTTTTACACCTGAACCTATTTCTGAGGTCTTGTAATATTCTTGAGATCCTGCAAAATGAAAAAAGATTATTCTTATCTCTTGTACAGTATGATCGATGAGTGTGAAGATATAGCACCCTACATGACTCAAATGGCTTCTGTATAATTAAGCAGTCACTGGAAATATATGGCCACCAGTGTGGTGGATCACATGGACATTTTAGGCCATTTTGGCAGTTTAACCCAGATCCTGGAGAAATTAGTTTGCACCGGGCCCTTACACAAGCAGGCATAATAGTACTGCGGGTGAGGACACTTTTAATTATCACATTAAAAGTCAGAGGAAGTTACATTTTAATTGGCCCCAAGGTTTAATTGTTTCAGTCACCTTCTGGTTTTTGTAATTTCATACATGCACGTTAATACAAAATGAATACCATTTAACTTGTAATTAAAACGTGCACTTGCTTGCGGCTTAGGCAACATACAAACCTTCCAGAGTGAAATTACTAGAGAATTTGAATAAAAACAAGCATACTGAGAAGGCATTTTTTTCTGGAGGAGTTAATTGTTCCTGTATTCAGTTAAACTATTTTACAGCACATCATCACAGCTCATAAAAACTGGTTAATCAAGTCTCAGTCTCATTTTGTGCATTTACCAAATTTTCACCGTGTGGTCTGCAAAAATAATAATTGTGGTTTCAGAACCGAATATTTAGTGGAATATGTGGATGGGTTTTCTTCCTTGCTGGTGTGAATGATGATTATTTTTTCTGCAAAGGTGAATTCTGAGATTCAAGTGCCCAAGTGCGGAATGTACACTACATGAATTGAAATTGGATAATAAAAGATTTTGAGTTACATAATTTATTTGATTGTTTTAATAAATTTAACCAATTTTAAACTAACCAAGGTTAGAGAAGAAGCACCTCAGTCTGACAATTTTACGTTATATCTGGAATGTCCGACTGTCCAACAAGTTCTCGTAAACCCATCTGTGAATAATGCGGGACAGTGTCTCAGTTTGCGGGACGTGTGAAAAGTAATGAAAATGCTGGACTGTCCCGCACAAAGCGGGAGATCTGGCCACCCTAGGGGCTATCACTACATAGGTAGGAGTGAGATTGACATCACTTTACCGGACCAGTAATCTGAAGCTGATGTCAGTGATTGGAACAAAGCGCTTGCTGCATTAAAGCCTTTCTTAATAATTCAACTCCCAAATCCCTTTAAGGATTTAAAAGTAGTTCTACAAGGCCTCTTTCCTCAGAGGGTTTCACTCAGTAAGTAAATGGTAATAGTGCGGTAAATTTAAATATGATGTTTGTAAACTGCTGAAACTAGACAACAATATTTCATGTTTTATACAAATGTATCTATTCAGAAATTCTTCATTTATATTTAGAATTTCTAAAATCTGTGCTGTAAATTTAATGCATTATTGAGAAAATATAATAGTTTGTATCAAATAATGTTATGCAGACCCCTCTAAAAATATGTACATTAGTACATTTAATTAGCTTTTTATGACTAAATATTGTGGACCAGCAAATTTGAAAATATTTTTAGTTCTAATGCCAATAGAGATCTTAGTATTCTCGCTGTAGTTCTATTCATGGTCCAAAACAGATTTTTTTAGCTCTGATGCAATTTTGCTATATGAATTTAAATATATGTGGATACCAATATTTTCTTAACAGGCATTTTTACTGAAACATTTAGTTTTGTTTTTGTCTTGGTGTTAAAGAAGCTAATATGAAGAAACCATACAGGCTCTAAAACCTATAAAGCTGCAATTATTACCATTATCGTCAGTTATACTTAATGCATTAAGCTTTTTTCTGAGGCCACATTGTTCAGTGGTAGAGCAGGCACACCATATATAGGGGCTACAGTCCTCAATGCAGTTGTCCCTGGTTTGAGTACCAGCACCAGACCATTAACTGCATGTTTCCCCCTTCTTTCTCTGCCCTTTTGCCTGTTCAGCAACTGCTGAATAAAGGCCAATATTGCCACAAAACCTTTTAAAAAACAAGCATTTCTGTTGCAAACATCAATAATTAGCAGAGATGACTTAACACTGCTTGTATGTAAGAGGTTGAGAAAAAGCACACTCAACAGTTTAGTAAAATAGGAACTTACAGTTTTAGTGGACCAAAATCAAGAATGTTGAAAAGGGACATCTTCAAGCTTTTTTCAAACTTAGCAAATAGCGCAGTTATATTCTCCAATTGTACCAGCATTCTTGCTGAACATCTCCTTGGTTGTAAGTATTTCTACCTTTTATTCAGTCACTCAGTATTCTTACATTCCCAAATCCTACATTTTCAATTGCTAGATAGAGATTGGAAGCTCAAAAGCTTAAATTAAAACAACTTTCTATGATGCCGTCAGCCAGAGAGACTCATCTAATGGGAAGCAATGCAGTGCATACTTTTCTTACATATTTTGCTTTACTGTAAAAGGAAAGGACCATTAATAAATATGTGAATAAAAGTTAAAACATTTACAAAACGAGATCACTAAAAGAAACACGTTTTTCAAACACCTTTATTTTTGTTTTCTAATTGGTGTAAGGATTCTGCTAAAAAGACGAGTGCTTTCACGGATTCAATGAGACTTGCAAATTACATGCACTACTGTTTGACGCCTGTAGCAAAACTTGCACTGACAGATTTGTAAATATTGTGTTTGCTGAAAGTGCCGGAATTGGCAGATTTGGCAAATTGGCATTCAGACAATGTGTAACTGCAGGCTTGAAAGACATGTAGCTGTCAGGGTGATCTTTTTGTACTTTGCAGCTGCAGTTTGCTCAGACAAGTGCACATAACTGTTCCTGCTTTCATGCTTTTCTAACCCATCCCTGCAAATCCTCCCATGAGCCCTCAATTCAAATTCAATTCATTTTTATTTATATGACGCCAAATTGTAACGTCATCTCTACTTGACATAGTTAGGTCATGGCCTCACCATATTAAAGAAAGAAACCCAACAATTCCCCCTTGACCAAAATTTTTGGCAACAGTGTGCTAAAAAAAAAGCTTTTTCGACTAGCAAAAATCTCAGAGAGGACCACAGCGGGTGTTTTTCACCATCTGCCTGGACCAGCTGGGGATAAGAGAGAACAGAACAGAAGAGCATATTAGAAAATAACCCACAATAAAAACGTACAAATCCTTTGCCTGGGTTCATTTATTCTCTCTTATCCTTTTTCTCTTCCGATTCTGACTAAAAGTCAGTCTACAAGAACTCATTGTAAGTCTTCTCTAGTGGGTTTTCAATTTCACTAGGACTTTTCTCTTTACTTTGAAAAAAGGGCTCCCTTTCAGAGTAATAGAAGTCATTCAAGCACACATATTGTCCCTGCATTTTGCGGGAGAAAATACTTGACTAGTGCAGGTGTATATTGTGTACTGCTGCTCCTATAATTAGCACAGGTAAAAACGTATGGTGCTTTTCTTTCTCTGCAACATGCAGTGTCACTGGAGACATCCTCTCTTTTCCTTGGTCACTAAATGTGGGGTTAGGTTTTTTGTTACTTGCTGAAGTCAAAAAAAAAAAAATTTTGTCAAGAGGTTTTTGCCTTTACATTGCATGTTCGTTTAAGAACTAAAAAGAAAAAAGACGAGAATATCAATTAAACCTGCCAATGAATTTTAATTGAGAAAAAAAACTTCTGCACATACATTTGATATTGTATTGTGAAAATATGGAACATACTGTTTTTTTTATGCATTGTTAGATTTAAGCTATTTGGCATGTTCCTAAAAGGAACCAACAATTACCACTATCATATAAAAAGACTATAAGTACATCACTATCTTCTGTTGTCAGTCATCCAGTTAACAGAACATACATAGAGCTCTGAAGCTTTTATTTGTTTTATAGTGGTCTGTGCATATACTTTCACCTTGCACCTTGCTTGCATAAGAGGCCTATGATACACTTGAGGCCAGTGCCCAGAGTCCTATTTCTTTTAATTAGGTCATCAGGAGGACTGGGGCTTGTTACGCATTGATGGTACCTATATACTTGGAAAGCAAGTGAAAATATATGTGTAAAGGTAAGTGTGTTACTGATATGTTGCGCTTGATATTGTGGTACAAGCAGCTTGAAATGGAAACATCTTGGCAAGACTCCCACGTGTTCTCTTTCATAACAACCCTGTTCCTGAATTCTAGCAGGACACTAAACTCATGGCCAGGTGCACTGGTTCTGCTTCAAGGACTTTGCTCCTGTCAAGATGGCCTAGGTCCAGGCTTGCCTATGACATCACTGTAGCAAGAATTGTTTTTGATTTTTTTTTCAGTGTTGCCATACCATCTAAATGGATTTAAGGTACCATCACATCATTTCAGGCTTATCACTGTACACACTCAAATCTATATATACCCATTTATATTTTCAACGGCTGACTTATTATACTGGATTTCTTGCTTTTGTGAACAGTCTATAGGATAAGTTGTGTAGTTAGTATTGGAACACTCATCATTATGGTATGTTTGACGTACTTCTTAAGCTGAGTTTAAAATATCTTTATATTTTGTTCCAGCACTGGACTGAAGAGGAACAATTTTAGATACTGTACTTACAGACACATTCACAAAGGTATTTGCAGAAGCTAAATGTGTGCAATTCTGTATCTAGACATAAAGGCAGAGTTAATAGCGAACAAATAATGTCTGTCTGTGCCAATGTAGTTTAGATGAGTTGGCTTCAGATGATCAAAGATTAGAGCTGTTTAAACAGATGCCATGAAAAAAAATACCACATGCTAAAAAGGAATAATAATTTTTGGTGTGGTGGGCAAACTCCACAATCTGTACTTCTGGTTTTACAAAAAAAGGGCTGGGATTTTACTTAAGGTAGTATGTATCCTCTATTTAAATGAGGTCCGCCTGATATATTTGGAAATCATTTTAATTTGTCTAAGTTGTCTTTGTAAATATTTGATCTTATCTTTAATATTCAGGATACAAACTATATAATTTAAAACATAGATCCACTAATTCTTTACATGCTTAGGCGAATGAACAGAACACAAATAAATTTACTGTGCCAGAAGATCCACCCATGTGGAACATCTTGGATTATTCACTGCACTGAATTATCTCTCATCTGCTTGGCTGTTGTGCTGAAGGTGATATAAGCTTGGCCATGGGGATGGAGGAGGAAAATTAGGTTGAGGACATGGGGAGCAAATAGGCTTGCACCTTAGAAATAGAAAACAACACTCATTTTTTATTTATTAAGTAAAATTAACAGGAGGCAACAATGAACATGTTGCTTTTTTCTATTCTGTTATAATTAAAAATTAGCACAGTATATTTTTGCAAACATCCTGTAATAATTTCATACATTTTTAACTTCAATCAATGCTTTTTATATCTGAATAATTCACTTAAGGGGTTACTTGAGGTTCTTTGAAGTTATCACCTGAGTTTGTAGATCAGCAGATTGTGAGTCTGCTGAGAAAATGTTCAAACATCTAGGAGACCTGGAGCGCACTGGAACATATGATTTTCATCGCTGCTGCAAAACAGAGAATCTGACACAAATTACAAACCCATTTTTAGGGAACCTAGAGTAAACTGATGAGTTGCAGCAGATCTGGTGGATTATAGCTGACATGATCAACGAGCTCTGCATGGAAACATGGATTGTTTGGCTGACAAAACAAAACAGCAGCCAATTTAACAAAGATGTAATCTAACAATTGTCATCTGGACTTTTTTCAATTGATAAAAAATTTACTGAAAACCCCCTTTCCAAAACTCTGAGGTAACCCTTTAACTGGTTGTATCGTTCCACTGTCTTTTAAAGTCTGCTGTATCTCTAACTGATTAAGAAAGGACATTTCAACTGGAGTCCTCCAGACAGATGTTGATTGTTCTGAGCAATTCTTAGTCAGCTCTGGGTCTGTCACTAAATTGTTAGAAAATGAAGAAAGTAAATATCTATTTGATCCCTTTAGCCTGTTCTGTCTTTGTGGCCTAAGTGAGGACAAATGCTCCCATCTTTTGTACTTGATCTGTCATGTTTGGATCTACTTTTATTAAGTGCAATCAGCTTTCTGAATCCTGTGTGGAAATAATGCAACTAGCACTTGGGGAAAATTCCTCATGTTGTTATACCTCTTCTTGGTTTTTATGCCACACTCATTGTAGTTCTCTTCTCAAACCTTAGGCATCATCCATAGCTTAAATGGCAGCAAATGAAGAGCCCTATAGCAGTTACAAACTTCATTAGCAAACACATCTTCAATTTAAACAGATCAAAATAAAGAAAAAAAACAATACCTCTACAAATTGTTTAAATGACCTCTAATCTGAAATGAACTTCCAGACAACTGCAAAGCTGGTGAAACACTGAGTTCTTTTAAATCACAACTAAAAACTTATCTGTTTAGAGCTGCCTTTGAGTAATGTTTTCATGTATCATATGTTTTGTTTGTGCTTTTTGCTTTATTGCTGTTTTTACTTTATATGCTTTGTCTGTGTTTTCCTGCTATTTTTATTTTGCCCCATAATCATGTAAAGCACCTTGAATTACCTTGTTGTTGAAAGTGTGCTTTGCCTAAACTATCAAGGCACTCATGTGGCACATGCGCATCTTCCTGACTTGCTTCTATTTTGTTAATTTTTTCGTCCCAAATGCTATAGGGAGAAGTTGGATGTCCTTTTTTCAGATATACATCAAGTCCAAACCTGAACAGATAAATCTGAATAAGACTTGTTCAACTGAGCAAGAGTTATGAATAAAGCTTCAGGAGCAACTCACCTCCCCCTCCCAGAGTCTTAAACCTGTTCATTTCCAGTTTGAAAACTACAGCAAAAGGAGGTCTAAGTTTTAAACTGAAGTGGGCACTCAGACTGTTTTTGGTAGAAAATTATTTTTTTACTAAAATGTACTAAAAAACCAAAAATAATGACCAGACATGTAGACAGCACTATTAGACACTCATTTATACAGTTTATCAGCTAAAAAAAGTTGATTTGATGGTGAGTTGCACTTTTAGTTCTGTTCTCATTTTCAGCTATTGTGAACGTAAATCAGAGGCACCCTATTAAAGGTTTACCTTTTGAAAGACAAACTCAAGTGGTGCATCCCCTCCATCTTTGTGTCTCCCTCCTTTCCCTTTTTCCACATTCAATCACCTTTTCTCTCTGTGTGCTGTTGCCCGGGTAACAGTAACTGACTGAGACCCCGAGGTTTAAGGAGCATAACAAGTGCTGAAGGGAGAGGATAATAGGATAACCTTTTTCATTTACATGTTCTCAAGTCCTTGTATGTCCATATATGAATCCTTTATGGAAGTAATGACTTTATTCTTGAAGATATGGCTAATTTAGCGTGTTTATATGTTGAGTTTCTATAGATTGAGTTTATGAAAATTTGTTTAAAAACATGATTCTTGGACTGCCTTCAAATCTCCAGGGAAATGTCCCACCGTTCTTGAGACAGAGGCTGAAAACAAGTAGGGTTTAAGGGTTTATCATACACAGTGACTTTGATAGAAACATCACACATGCTGATTTGAAAGGATGGTTGCCTGAATATGTTATGTTAAAACTGGACAATAGATATTTGCAAAATAAAGAGAAAAGGATGACAACATACTATATATTACTTTATCAATATATTACTACTATATGTAGCCTGTACATTTTTCCTTTGGTGCTCAGGCTGTTGCTAGAGATAGACTTTGAAGTTTCTGTGGTTAATGTTTCCATTGTATAAGTTATTTTACATCTTGCATATTGTCCTTCACATTTATTGTAACCACTTGTTAACTCATAAAAAAAGGTAGAATACATTTAAGTTTTATAGAAGGAACATATTATGGTAAAAAAAATCCTGCAGTTAGGGTTAGGGCCATTAGTTCATTTCTGAACTGTTTTGAGATTATTACAGTATGAAAAGCTTGAGTAGAAATATCCAGATTTTATGGTATGAGGGTATTTACACAAACAGCAAAAAAAAAAATTATAACATTGTCTAATTGCTAACTCACAAAACATTATTCCTGATTTCTGAATTTACTGGAAATTTAGCCTCTCCATATAAAATTAAGATGCCATAAAATGTAGAGGTTGTGCTAGTTTTTAGGCCTGAGCAGTTAAAGCGCTATGAAGGCCTTTTGTAACTGTACGGTTTCTTATTCTTTTCTGAAATGAAGTGGCTTTTTGGGGGCCTAAAGGTATACAAAATCTCACAAAATATTGCACATTAATCAAGCATGTGTGAAATGTAAGTACCGTAATTTTCAGGCCATAAGCAGCTACTTTTTTCACACTCTTTGGACCCTGCAGCCTATACAACAAAGCAGCTAATTTATAGATTTTTACTGGCTAACTGTCTCCAGGGAGCACTCTTATCAGGACGCGCAAAAGTGAGACAGACATGAGAGGAAAGTTTATGCTCTGAAGTAGACATTAGTTTTGAACTGGTAGGGCTCAAATATACTTGCTTTTAATCACGGGTTACACATGTTTATCATGGCTGCCTCGCTTAACTGCCGTTTCTTTGTCCTCTGAAATTAATGCAACACATTCATAAGCTGCAATATGCGATGAACCGATAGGGGGAGTGTAGTAGTGGGAATTTAAGCAACAATACTGGTAAATATTGTCTTGCATACCATCTACAACACTGCTGCCGTCTTTTTTCTGTCGTAATCTGAAAATTAATCAGCTGAGGATCCCCTCTATGGTCGCCATGTTTGTTTTGTTTCTACCCTACAAATCCAGCACTCTATCCGGTCTGAGTTTTGTATTCTGCCTTCTAGCAGAATTCTCCAGTACTACGTTCAGTGCAAGGCAGGACTCACGTGCTGCTTGCGTTAACACGAGGTTAAAAAGCAAGTATGTTATTTCTGCCTTAGTGTGCAAGATGAAGATGAAGATGGTGACCTATGACTTTTCTGGTATACTAAAGTATGTTTTATTTTCTAACCAGGCATGTTATGTTGTATGATTTTCAGACAGAAAAAAACAAAAAGCTTGTCTCATATTAAAACTAAAATTTAAAAGAATTCCGTGTACCCTCTTACTGTGTGAATATCTCATGTTACAAAATGTAAACCTGCAGCTTATGTCTAATTGCGGACTATATATGTACAAATGTACAACGTTTTTTTTAAATTTAGCTGTTGCGGCTTGTATTCAGGTGTACTCAATAGTCTACATCACCAGACCCACATTGGAGGGAGACTAGCGCGCAACATCGATCTTTTGCTGGCGAGGGTTGGAGCAAGCTTATGTGAGAAGCTCCTTGGATACAAAAATACATGTACATTCTGCTGATCGTGGATCAGGTAACTGTATTCCTGCTGATTGAGTAAGTCTTGAACCTGGCTTGTTCAAAACTCTACAGAAGGAATCTTGGAATTACAGATTCCACCACTGAGAGAGACAGCCTCTCTCTGTGACTGAGGCCCTGTCGCCCTGCTCTGGGAGAAGAAGGCTGCTTCGGCGAGCTGAGGGGACAACCTGACATTCCGAGTTAACATGGCCTAGCCTCAACCGCCATTAATAACACATCCACAGCGCCTAGCTTCTAGCTGCACCCCCACACAACTGTTTCTGAGCCGATCAGCTAACCATAGCTGATTTTCCCTCTTTAATGCTCATTTTGCCCCAAACAATGGATTCTCCCTTCTAAAGAGATCTAAGAATCATTCAAGTAAGGTTGTGTCTGTGTAGCGATGAATTGGCTTAGGATAAACAATTTAAAGGTTGCTTTGTCTATTTCACTGTGTTTTTGCTACATTTGTAAGATTACATTTTGCAATTTGTGAAAGTGTGGGATCCTGTCGCTGTGCCTTTGATTGATAATGCACCCTGGCCATCTGGCTACAGGGATATTCCTTTGATTGACTGTTAAGCGTGAATTACTCTCACCTGAGATTCTGGGGATCAAATCCTGCCTGGGCCCTCATCGTGCACCTTGCCACAAAATAATGTTTGTGTATGAACAGGCCCGGACAGGCCAATAACACTGATATAAACAGTATTATTGACCGATAGTCATTTTGATTATGCAACATAAGGTCTCCCTGCAGTTTCCCTTTGTTCTCTGGTGCTAAACTACACATATTGATCCTTAGCCCGTGCTACATGCTAAAAATAGCCCCGTGCGCTGATGCTGATAAACATCATTTATCTTTTTGTGTTGACTGCTGGTGCTCATAAACAAATAGGATTATGTATGGTATTCAAAATACACATCAGCTTTAAAATACATAGTTTAAACACCAAATACACGAGTCTTGTAAGTTGTTTTTTAAACTGCCTTCTTAGTATGCAAACATACTAAAATTAAATGCATCACTGTGGTGACCGATACATAAAATAGATTCAATGTTCCAAAAGATTATTGATTTCTAATTCAGCAAATTATTTAACAAAACTTTACTTCCTCCAAATAATGTTTTCTCTTCACTTCTGCTTTGCATTGTGAGTTGATTGTTTGAACAAAAACCAAATTGTGATTATTACTCTTAAACTAATCATATTTAGTTTAAAACTAACTTGGCCTCACTTCCAATACTCTTCAATACAAGCCTTGGTCTTTAAGCATACATATTCATACTGGACTGTGACATCCCTATCAATTTACTGGTTAATGTTTGTACTTCTTTGCACGTAGTAGTTTTATTATTCATTCTTCTTTTACTTAGTAGTTTAGTTGTGTGTTACTATCTTAGTGAGTTTGTTGATTGAAATATTTTGACTGCAAAGTTGAATTATTTTTGTTAGTAAACTGTTGTATTTTTGGAAAATCATTTGTTCTTTTTCCATATACATCTGTGGTAAGTTGGTGTTCGAAAAAAGCCAGTGCTGAACTTACTTCTTCATCTATTATTATTTTAATACCTCAGCCTTATTAGGCATGTATTAATAAGCATTAACTGAGACTGAACAATTTGGCTATTATTTTTCTGGGTCCCAGGATGGTGCCCCAAATTTTGACCAAAATTACTATTTAGTGGCTTAGTTCCTCCTGTTTAGTAATACACATTAACCCTGTTTGCCCCATGGCAAAATCCATGTTTAAGCATTTGGAACCTTTTTTGATAAAGTTTGACATGCATGCCTTTAAGATCTATAAAGACAGGACCTCAAGGCATGTAACTACCTATGCACCCTTTGTATAATACTTTTGAATCTTTTCATGTAGTTCTCTTCAAATGACTTAACTCACCCCACTCTAAACAAATTAATTCTCAATTAATGAGAATTTGAACTGTATGTTTGCCCTCCTCTTAACGCTAATGATAGCAGATGGGATCTGCTAGCAGCCATTAATGATTTAAGAACCAAATTGGGAACATCTGTGTTGTTGGAAATGTGACTTTGAGGAGGTATTCAGACTTTGTCTACATCCAGCAGAATCCTATAAAAAGATTCAAGACAGGATCATGTGTTTTATTTACAATCTTCTTCTTTCTCAATTAAACTTATTTAAAAAAAGTGCTGTAGAATTTTAAACCCTTCCTGCATTTGTAAAAATGTAGACCACAAAGAGAAGGCTGTGATGAAGTAAGGAGAAGGACGGAGGGCAAAACTTACTTTTTGATTGCACCTGGTTTGAATGGACAAAGGCTACATTCCTCTTTAGCTGCTGCTGTTCACTGACAGCTCCACTCTTACAAAACTGTTGGGGTAGCACTTGGACCACAGCTGCCTGCTTCACTTCAAGATAAATGAAAAGGACTATAACAAGAGCCGAGTCCTGAGGTGCCTATGATAGAAGTACACAGACTCATGTACACACTGGCACATAAAACTACCTACAATGACACACGACTCTATTGCACACAAACAAGAATATGTAACTGAGAGCAAAGTAATTCATTTCACAGATTTAGATTTGTGTTTTCTCACTGTTCTGTTAAATACCACACAACTATGTCTCACAGCAACACTAGAAGAACAACGTAGTCTTTATAAGCCTTGGAATAAGGTTTTTAAAATATTTCAACATGGGGGGAAGCAAAACTAGTATGTGTTCACCATTAATTCTCCACTTGCTTGCCCTTTACAAGTATGCACCATTATCTGCTCGTCTATGCTTGTACCTTAACAAAAGCAAAAATCTATTTTTTTGACCCTTTTCCTCCTCAGCTAAAGCCTGCTTCTCAATCAAAGTCACCCCAAGGGCCTCATTGTCCAGACCTGGATTGGGCCCTCGTGACACAACTGCAAATATTGGCATTACCTTTCTAATCACATTTAATTCCTGGAAATGTCAAAAAAAGGGGGGAGCATGTGTGCTTACAGTTGACATATGCAGGTGGAAAATGAACCTAGTATTTGTCTGAAAGAGCCATAATATGATTAGGGTAGATGTGTTGGGGTTTGCGTATGAGGGCAATGCAGTCTCTCCTTCTTTAAGCAGTACTAAATTAGCTCAGTAATAGGGAATGTGTGCTGCATGATCATTGGGAAATTATGTTTAGCTGCAGTCTAAATGCTGAGCATTGTGTCAGTGCCATTACACCAAAAATACACTTCATCTCAGAAATGGTAATAATTTTTTTAATTTTTTAAAACTCAGATTTTTAATTCAGCAGCTGTGCTGTGTATTTTTCTTTGTGTTTGTAATCTATGTTATTGTTTGAATGGTAATAGCATAGAAAATAATTCATTAGAGGCTGATTTCTGTCTACTATTCAATTACTTTGTAACAGGGCCAAGACCTTTAGAGGGGCAGGTGCTCAAAGTAAAAAGGGGGCACATAGTACAAGTTTTAAAACAACGTATAACAACATAACCTTTAGCATACCATCCCGAATTACAACAACCGATATAAATCACAAATCTATTAGGGAATCGCTGATGATGTTGGAGACGGCCTGACCCAGAGTGGAGGGTCCAACTGAGCCTATGTTTTTTTTTTTCTTCCTAGCCTGTAGCGGATCAAGCAGTCTAATAAACTCTAAGTCAGAAGTTTTCTCTAAGGCCAAACAACTTTTGTGTTTGGGAAGGGGGACAAGGGGGATCTGAAACCACTACAGCAAAGACGATAGGGAAGAAAAAATGAATAAAATATTTTATGCAACTTGAAAATCAGGACTATATTTTCTTTCACAAACAAGTCTATTTTAAAAATACATATTCTTGGCCATAATTTGATAGTTGGTAGTCCCAAGTTCTGATTCTTCCTCTACCAAGCACTTGGTGTCAGCAGTTGTGATTGTTCAAATTCAAATTCAAAAATACTTTATTGATCCCAGAGGGAAATTAAGTAAAATTAGTAAAAGGACAAGTAATGTTTTGTCACACAGTTGAATTGTGCACACACAGCATGCTCATTTCACTTCGTCAGTTGCTACAAGACAACTTAGCAACATGTATATAGTAATCTACTCCTGTATTTTAGTGTATGCCCTACTTACCGGCAGCCTCACACACAAAGCAAAGCAGCTAAGGACGTGGAGGGAGAGGCACATCAAAGATGAGTATCGGTTAATGGTCATGTGACTGATGGCAGCCAGATCATTTTATTTATTTATATTGTTATTAATAGCTAAATGTTAATTTTGAAGGGGAACAGACAGGCCTCCACATGCACGCACATTTTAAAAAAAGGGGGCACTTGGAGGATCATGGAGGAAATGGCACCAAGCCCAGCTTTAGAATATGCAAAACTTCCTCAGCCAAAGGCCATGATTTAAAAAAAAAGCAACCCAGTAATGCTTATTTCACTTTCAGAAGTACAAACGGAGTTTATATAGGGAAAAGAAAACAGACTGTGAAAATGTGAAACTGTTTTCATATGGAGAAAGCAAATTTACAAATGACTGTACTTGCCAATGGTCACTGAGATTTGAAGCTTACTGGGAAAATTGGGTAATCTGAGTTAACTATTCACCGATTCACAACAGATGTCATCTCAAGGCGTTTTACAAGAAAATCTATTTCAATATAATCATACAACAATATTTTCATGTAATCCAGCCACATTGTAAATGTTAACCATAGCTTTACATATCACAATACTACAATTTACTGCTTAAGTTTGTGATATACGGAGGAGTTTGAAAGTAGGACGTGTATATTTTTTTAATTTTGTCCAGTTAGGATTTACATTTTCTTTGCATTGCCATTAATCATAGAGCTCTTTCGTAAAAGTCTGAGAAACAGATACATATGGAAAATTATAAATTTTTAAATGTATCTTTTGGAATGTTACCTTTTAAAAAAATGACTTTGCTCTGCAACTGTTACAGATTTATAAACATCTTTCCCTGCAGAGCTGAAAAGTAAATTATCACCATCATCTATGATATCGATGCAGAGTCCATCCTTCAGCATAGGCCCTGAGTTTCGAGAGCCTAAAACAAGCCCTGTTGTTTTTCTGTCTGAGAAAGGAAAGTCGTGGGTGTATAGGGCATCGGCCATAGCAAGAAAAACCCTGGGAGAGAATTATCAGGTAGGCGGGAGAACTGCACAAGCGAATCAACCCTAACTGTTATAATTCAGTAAGCCAGAGCTCAAACTAGCACTATCAGCCTTTAAATCTTTTGATTATGGGTGATGGAACACTGTGGTATGTAAAAGGGGAGGACAGAGAAGGAGAGTAATGATAAGAGAAGATATGAGACAGTGAAAAACGATTGAGATAGGAGTGAAAATTGGAGATTTATTAGTTTCTTTGTGAGAGGGACAAAATCAAAAGGTCAGCATAGTGCATTTTCAGTTAGAATGTAGATTTTTATTCAGCTTTCAATCACATTATAATAAGTAATTATGAATAGGTTGGTGCCTTTATTCATTTTTAGTCTCTAAAGTTATTTACTGACTCTCGGGAAGCTGCTGGGGAAACGTAGGTGCTTGAGTGAAAAAATACTCTGTCATTAAAAGTGGAAGAATATTGGCAGCAAAAATCAAAGAACCAATTAGCTAGGGTAAAGTCTCACAATGTGATTGTAAGCAGAAAACAAAGTTCTAACCTATATTATTATGCAAACAAATATTTCAATATGCAGTGTATTAATCTCCATGGTGTTCATAGTATGACATTCAAGCTCATATGGAATACATAAAATGTCCTTTTTGAAAGAGATAAAGCTGTTGATTAGAGCTGTTACATTATAATAATACATTTTATTTGAGGGCGCCTTCCTAAAACTCAAGGTCACCTTATAAAGAAGAAACAACTGAGAAAAATAACAATACATAGACAAACAATCAGAAAAACAATTGAATAGAAAATCCGTATCTAAAGTGAATAAGCCCATTTGAACAAATGTGTTTTGAGCTGTTACTTAAATGAAGAAAGAGAGTCAATATTTCTGATGTTGGGAGGAAGTGAGTTCCAGAGCCAAGGAGCAGAGCTACTGAAAGCTCTGCTCCCCATGGTGACAAGCCAGGCAAAAGGAAAAACAAGATGTGTGGCTGACAAAGATCTGAGAGAACGGGAAGGAGTGGTGATGTGAATCAGGTCTCACAGATAAGGACACGATTCTAAACTACATTCAGCTTTTTGTCAGATTTCAGTGAACAAATTTGTTAAACAGAATACTTAGCAACATATTGTTCTGTGCTACTTTGTTACATTTAATTCTTTTTTTTAAATAGGAATTTAACAAAAATATGTTATTGCAAAGATATGTACACACTTATGCAGTAGTGGAAAGGAGAAACCAAACTACTCTAGTTTGGTACTGCTATATACTCTGTTACTAAATGGAAATTTGGACATAATAAAGATAGCATTTGATTTTTATTTTCTCCATACAACCCAATAATTGCCATGCAAGGTTCCTTGGTGGTGAAGTACTGGAGTGAAAATATTTACCAGAGAGGGTTGCTCTGTTATTTCCTCTGTGGCGTATAGTTTGATAGAAAGATTGGACAGCAGATGCTAATCCACATGCCACTTTAACTTCCTGCTGGAAGAGATAGAGGGGCAGAGAAACAAATATAGAACTAGTAGTAGAATAGTGCAAGTAACAAAGTATGTGTTGTTGACATAAAATGTAGTGACAGAAAAAGTTGGTATAAGAGAGTAAAGATGTTTTTTCTGTTTTGAAAGTTTGATACACAGTGGCATGAACACAGAAACAGACCATTAAAGCCTCCCAAGTGAAGAGTGTACTCTGTTTTTAGTGTGTATTTGGTTCTGGTGGCATGCAGGAGAATCCAGTGTAGCTTGGTGTACTTTATCTGGAGTAATACAAATATGTCAGCTTTTCCTTCCTTTTCTATTTGATATTTCAACTGTTATTAGTTCAGCATTTGTGCATTTCAGCAACATTTCTAAAGCATACAGCAGAGATTGCTTTGGTCCGTTTGTGGTTTGAAGGATGAGGGGATATCTTACTGTGCATAGTGTCCAAAGGTCAAAGCATTGTTGCATTTGATGGCTTGTATGTGTGGGATGTTATTGTGTAAATAACCAATAGCCTGATTAAAAAGTCAAAGTTATACTGTAATTATTTTTTTTTACTAAATACTGGGGCTAGTAACTGAACTGTGAAAAGAACATCAATATAGCTGATCTTTAAATATTTCCGAACACAAAGATTTTGCATCTCAATATCTGCCATTGTGAAGGTGTAATTTATTGTTTAATTATTGATATATCCAGTTTTATGTTGTAATGATATTTCATAAGGTTTAACAAATCATGCTTTGAGTGCTATTTTAATAGAAGTATAGTTCCAGATAATGTGTTTGTTTGGGTTTAAAATATCCAAGAGAACTTTTTCATTATTTCCAAGTTTCACTTTATTCATTTAAATATAATGGAAAGTTATTACAATGCCTTGCAAAAGTATTAATACCCCTTGAACGTCAGTGTTTTTTATTGGAAATGTATAAGATGAACACAAAGCAGTGTAAAAAAACAACAACCCAAGATGCATCTTTTTGATTTTCTATACATACTTGAATCCGAAAAGTGTGGTGTGCATTTATATGCAGCCCTCTCACTGCAATACCTTTTAGACCCACCGTTTGGTTTTTTTACTGCTGTAAGTGTTTTTGGTGTATTCTGCACAAGCTTCCCATGTCTAGACTGAAATGTGTGCCAATTTTTATTTAGCAAAAAAGCTCAAGCTAAGTCGGATTCACTGGACAGTATCTGTAAAAAACAGTTTTCAAGTCTTCCGCCTACTTCTCAGTTAGATCAAGGTCTTGACTTTGCTGGATGATTTAAACACATGTACAGTGCCTATAAAAACTACCGACCCCTTTTAGATTTAAAAAAATCAGTCATGGACACTTTAAAGAGGATTAATTATTTTGCAATCACTTAATTTCTGTAAAATAGAATGTCAAAAAAGCCTAATTCTGTTGATCATGATCAATTTGTGAAAGCAATAAAAAAAAGGTTTTAAGCGTCTTTTTAAACTTGATTCCAATGAGAGCATCATCTAAGATCTGGATACCATACTCAATGCATCTTTCTATCTGGGAGCTTACAGCATAAAGAAGAGTTACTGAGTCTTTGGAGTGCATCTGTGACTGCACCAGAAACAGACCGGCGGTGACATATCGCGGCAACTTAACCATTGATGCAAAAAGAACGAATGCTCACGGATTTCCTCCCGCTGAAGGGATCAGAAAAGCGGTAGATCAGTAAGTCTTGCCAATATCTGATCATTTCAATTGGAGAAATGTTCCCTGATTTCAAAACTTTGGCTGAAGTGGTGCTTGTAATTCCACTCTCCAGTGTGGCAACAGAGCGCGGATTCAGCCTCTATAAATAGGAGTGCAGTTTAGCTCAATGCTGAGCTTTCAGGCCACAGCAGGTGGAATTTCTAGAATCAATACATGTAGCTTATTAATCAGCTCAATGTGTGATGGCCAGTGTTGGGTATAGTTACTTTGGAAAGAAGTTCATTAGGTTACAGCGTTACCATCAATTAAAAGTAATCAGTTACATTACAGCATTATCCATTCATAAAAGTAATGCGTTAGAGTACTTATGCGTTACCGAGAATTTAAAGCCAGTTCGCAGCGCCTCGCAAATGCTGCAACTTAATTAACAACACAGCCTCCTTTAAATGCACTGAGAAGTTATGACGATGAATAACGTCCGTTATCCAACTAAATTAACTATGCAGGATAACAACAGAAGGCTATTCCACATAGCGTTTTATTAATTATTTTTTTGATCACAGAACTTATGAATCGAAAACACTTATCCAGCCCGGGTAGCCTGATAGAGTGGTGTTTGGATACAAGATGTTATCAATTTGAAGTGGAATTTTTTGCGGTCGACAGAAACTTTTCCCCAATGCAGAGTGTGCATTTTACCGTTATATTCTTTTCTTTTTCGTTGACGAAATTAAAATGATGTCCGTCTTTCCACGAAGCTGTGCTACTGCTCTCTACCATCTTGCCTGGAGTTCAAAAACAATCACACTCACACACACACACACACACACACACACACACACACACACACACACACACACACACACACACACACACACACACACAGGAGGAGCAGGGCACAGATGAATCACAGGGCTTCGGCTCCGCTGATAGCCTACAGCCGCAGGTGGGATCGTTCCTAGTCCTACTGTCGGACAATCCCGGCTGCAGTCGGGATTTTCCTTTCCTTATTGAGAGAAATTCTTAAAATAACAGATTACTTAAAAAAAAAAAAACTTACTAATTACTTAATACACAAAACTAACGCATTAAGTTACACATTTCACAGAAAAAGTAATTAGAGTACGTTAACGTGTTACGAAGTACCCACAACACTGGTGATGGCATGATGTGGATTCTCTGTTCAGTTTGTTTGGATTGAATATTAATTAAAATGGATGAAAAGTAAATACTACTAAATATGTCATTATCATTTTACTAATTGATGTTTAAAAATAGATTATGACTGAATTTGTTTGACCCTGTCAGTCAAAGTGACCGACCTACTGTTTGGGAACATTTTGACATCCCGGTGTTACAGAAAGCGTTTTCATGTTAACTGGTTGCCCACTTCCGGCTGGGTCGGGGGTTGCTGTTAGCTACTACAGATGTTAATGAGCCAAAGTACATCGCTTAGCTCCCCTCGTTGGTGCGGTTATCTCAATTAGGTATAAGCAGACTGGACCTCTGACTGTAATAATGTGTGTTAAAAATATTTCAGGAATTTGTCAGTGATGTTTGTATTTTGCAGCAGTAGCAACTGGAAGCTGAATGGAAGGATCACCGCGCCAACCACAGTATTCCACATAAATACTAAAATATACCTTATCTCATATCATTCTTGTCTTCAGTCAGACTTGAGGTGCGCGGCAATGCCTCCCACCTCACATTTATAACTCATGCAACACCCTGTCAGCAGGCTCAGGTAATCCCCGATTAACTAGTGACCACCGTGAGAACTGTTTTTCTCTCCACATTGTTCCCAGACTGTACTGAAAATGAAGCGAGGTATGTACCGAACCACAATTTTTGGTGTACCGTCTCACACACATGCACTTATATATAAGTGTATATATATAGAGAGAGAGCGAGAGAGAGAGAGAGAGAGAGAGAGAGAGAGAGAGGCAAAAAACACCAAGAAAAGATGTAATTTGTAAACTTGACAATTTATAGTGTGCACATTAAAAGTAATATGAAAGTTAATATGCCCTTTAAGGAATAGTTGAGCAGGAAATTACACTGGAAATGACTTATGCAAATAATCTCTTATCTCAGCTATATAGATAAGAGAGAGCTATGCATGCAGTTAATTCTACAACTCCCCACTAAAATGAAACAACTTTTTGCTTTCATTTTGTGGCTTGTTGAAAACCTCATAAAGTTCCTGCAATGCTTCATCCAGCACAATGCTCTTACTTTCAATAACTCACATCAGGGGCAATATACAATAGATCATTGATTGAATACCTTTATTTTAAATTAACTCTACTCTAGCTTATTGATCGAATCTAACATATTTTTGCTTTGAAAGTCATTACCTCTTGGCATTATGCCCTTTAAAGTTATTTTTCTCTAAAGTGGGATCATAAAAACAGCCATTGCTGAGAGTGTTTAAATGTTTGTTTGCTTTTTCTACAGTATAGACTATTGGAATAAACCTTTTTTTCTTCTTTTTGCTATCTTTCTCTCTAAGTGAATGAGGGTTTTCTTAAAGCCACTTTATCACTAAAAGTCAATACTAATACTAGCTGTTTTACTACCTATTTATGCTTCAATGTTAGTTTCAATTGTTTAATGATAATTATAACTTGTAAGTGCCTCTCAAAACACCCAAAGGTACTGTGCGAAAAAAAGCAATCATATGTTTCAATCATAAATTTCACTCTGTAAAACATGGCTCTTAAAAAAAATACAATGCAACAATACGTTTAGGCCTAATGAAACAGATGTATAACTATTTGTTAATTTTTTTTAAATATGCATCAAGTACACCTGAAATTTGTTTGGTAGAACTTGGAAGAACACTTATCCTTAGAGTGGTTAGTTAATCCCAAAAACAATATTTAGATTTTAAAGTTATTATTTTATTTTATTATTATTATATATTATATATAAACACAATCAGGTAAATTGCAGTCTTGCAAAATATTTTTTTTTTTATGAAGCTAAAAGTTAAGGTATATCTTGCACAAGAACATAGAACGGTAATGGATAGAATCTTATATATAAAGACATATTTTCTTTGGGGGGGGGGCGTTCAAATTCCAACTTGTTTTCCCCCTTAAATTCAATTTTTTTCCCCTTTTTCCTTAATTCCATGTTTTTCAAAATAAAATATTATTTCACCTAAAAAGTATCAATTGCCTGAAACAATGGGTAATTAACTGAATTTCAGTTGTAAAAATGTATTATTTATATTTACTTAGTAAAAAAAAAGAGAAGAAAACTGTTAAGTAGCATGTTTTATATTAGAGCAAAGAAAGAGATACTATATTAGAGAACCCCTCTTGAGTCAATGTTAGCATTTAGCTATTTTTGGTAGGGCTTTATTAACACCCAAAATCTTGACTTCAAAATGTGTGCCTTACAAAATTCTCCAAATCTGTCAGATTATATCTCTTGTCCAAATCCCCTTTTTAGGCTCTCCAACCGGTTTATGTTTTCATAAAATTTTGAGTCACATAAAAGTTTGTAAATATTATTATCTCATATTTCCCCCAATTATTAGCTATTTTTACTTTAATTATCATTTATTTATTTTGAACATAAGAAGGAAATATGATCTAAGAGGAAGTGGAGTGAAAAAGGGAGACTAGAAACCAAAGGTAAGGGCATGAAAAGTGAAAAGTAGAAGGCGACAGCACAGATAATGGGGAGCTAAAGTGTGAAGGTGCAGATTGAAAATAAAAGGTAACCGTATACCACACAGAGTAATTTGAATAGTAAATTGAATCATAATATGAAAAATATCAAGCTATGTAGGAGTTGGAGCAAATAAAGAACATATGGGGCTTCCAGGCACTTTTTCTCCATAAAGTCACATAGGACTAAGGCAGCGGGGATTTGTTGTGGCTGTTGTGGTGAAGAGGGTGAAAAGATGTAATCAAACACGAAGGGGAATGGAGACCAGCAGTTTGAAAGAGAGAAACAGAATAAAAGTAGACATGGAGGAAATAACAATTCAGACAGGAAATATACAGAATTATTTAAAAAAAACTGACTGGGAAGATGGAGTGAAAAACAGAAAAGTCAACTTGAATGATTAATTATTGACGGCACTGATACGTACTTAACATACTACACAATGAGAAAGACAAATGCTCACACTGCATAAAAATATATTTTTTAATAGACTAAATAGTGAAAGTCTTTGCTGTCATTTTCCACTTAACGTAAGACTACTTAAAGGTTGTACTGTAAACACAGATTATTTTCCCACCACCCAAAAAAGAAAAACGAAGTACAACATGAAGAAAGATAGGAATATAAAAAAGCGAATAGATAAACAAAAACGTTGACTTTTTAAGTAAAATGTTGTAATAAAAATCATAAATAGATTATATTGCAGTTCAACAATTCTATGATTCTTATATATATATATATATATATATATATATATATATATATATATATATATATATATTTTTTTTTTTTTTTTTTTTCAAAATATTTTTTCTTTTTTGTGCTTTAGTTTTACATTCCCTTAGGGAATAGTTTGCCTAGTTATAGATCCAAAGAAAAAAAAAGATATCTTGACAGACTCAGTTGCTTGTTGCATCAGACACGTTATCTGTGGAAATATGTGACCAAATTTCTTCACTGCTTTGAGAACAAAAATGACTTTATGCGAATGTTCTTCAGAGGTACAACCTTTATATTCCATGTTGAGTTGCCAAACTAGAAGTAGTTGAATATTAATGTAAAGAAACTTAGATTCACCACCTGCTGCTTGGATTTTATCTTTCCAGCCTTTTTGAAAACTTATTTCTTCTGCACTTCAAACAGATCAGATCAGCCATCTGATCACCTGTAAGAACAACAACCTTAACAAGCAACTCACCCCCAAATCAACTTTTTTTTGCTGATAAACTGTATAAATTGGTGTCTAATAGTGCTGTCTACACGCCGGGTCATTATTTTTCATATTTTAGTGCATCTTAGTCAAAATATAACATTTTCTAATAAAAACCACAAGTGTGACGCCCTCTTCAGGCTAAAACTCTACACTGTACTTGAATTTGAATCAGGCATTGCTGTTCGCTCTCCTGTAATGGCAGACGCCAGCCGGTGATGCCTAACGTCAGCCATCCTGCTGCTGTGGGGTATAAAACAACTCTTAGCGAGTTGGAGTTAGAATAGCAAGAAAGTGTTTACGCTGCCCACCCCTCTTCCCCCTGCCATCCCTCTGTCCGCCAGGCAATACCTCCTTTTGGCGTGTTTTTCAAACAGGAAATGTGGATGGAGTAAGACTCTAGTTGGGTAAGTGAGTTGCTCTTTAAATTGTTACTGGTAAATATAGACTTTTCTCAAATTTGCTGTTTCTTACTAAAGTACGTGAAAAAGATGTTTAGAGTGGGAGCAATACCTATTTTCAAATAAACAAGGACTTGTATTTATCAGTTCAGTTTCCAGAGTTACCAAAGCAAAGTGACTGGTTGTAAAATATAGGTTTTGCACTTCTGGATCACAGAGGAGCTTTTACCAATGTGTTTCTGGGGCTCTAACACTTACCACAAAATCACACAAAATAATGTAACCATGTTGTTGTTAATTTAATTGTAAAGAAGGCTTAAATTGAGAGTTAACCCACAAAAACCTAGACAAGCCGAGGAAAGCTCTTCTGATCATACAATGGTATTCACTCTCACTTCAACAGTCAGGAGCCCACCAAACTAAAAGTGTGTAGTTTAAAGCTTCTTAAAAGTCCTGAGCATTGGTGTTCTCATAATGTCTACTTAATGAGAAAATATGATAAATTTTAACCCTCTGAATTGGGAAGAAATGTGGAAGTGTTAAAATGTATTTCTCGAGAGAAATTTGTTTTTTAAAATGACAATTTACTTTATATACTTTATCATACATTTTTCTTGAATGTTTCAATATTGTTAAAATTGATATTAGATATCCATATTTCCAGACAAGTTAGAAAAACATAGACACGGTAAGCTTTAACTTTCCGTGTTGGAAGTGAAAAAATACCTACAGTTGGCTGCGTGATGTTTCCTGGAAGACAATAACCTTAACAATTGCAGTAAAGTTTGCATGTTTTCAACTTTAGCTCACAGTTGCAGGGGGGAGAACTTGTCAGTGTGGATCTGACAGACTAACATTACTGAAACATGACATCTTTTTACACCTCAGTCAATGGAGGAAAGCTTGACACTTTCTGTCACACTACCATGTAATTTGAACATGGTGTCTAACTCCACCATGTACCATTGTGTCCTAAAGTCAGGCTTACTTCAGAAATTTCTGTGAGATCAGGCATAATTTACTTTGCCGATTTCAAAACAGCGATATAAAATACAAAACTCTTATTTTTATCACTTTTTAAAATATTTTATTGTAACTCCAGAAGCATACAGTGGTGATCTATTACAATCATGCTACCAAAATATACTATAGGCCTTTATGTCTTTTAGGTGTTTGTTGTTTTAAAGAAAGCTAATACAAACATGCAGACTACAACAATAATTTTTGTGACCGCACACCAGTACAGCTGCTGTCCTTTTGTAGATTAATGGACAAGTTTGTCCATAGTACAAGTCCTCTCTGTGCTGCCTCACCTCTCAGCATATTTGATTTATGAACACCCAGCAGCGCATGAGCTATAATTTGAAAGGGGTTTGTTTTTCCTCATGGTGATGGAATTTTAAATGTTGTGATAAATGAACCCTTGCAGTTTGTATTTATTATTTTTGCCTTGATGTAGTGTAGCCAAGAGCTGATGCACGCATGCATATGTTTTCCCCATGTTCAGGGTTCTCCTTGTGTGCATGTGCATAATTTTATAAATACAGCTCCAATGCTAAATCTATGGCTGAAAAAGTGCTGATGTTCACTTTTTCAGCCTGACATTAAAAATAAATCACTTGGTTGCCGTGTCTTGCAGAACCCAATACCACCTCACACCCGCTGGATGCCATTGTGAAAAATCAAAGAATGAGTCTTGCCTTCCCTCTCTTTCTACCACTCTGTCTTTGAATATGGATTTATTCTCTAACCAATGCATGTATGGTGGAGTGTTTGATGTTTCTGTGATGGCCACATTGAATGAACCATGAAGAAATGTGATGCTCCCTGGTGAATCTACAGGGCTAAAGTCTGGGCTTAGAGAAAAAAGAAAGGGCAAAGCAGACAAACAATCCCTGTGCAACAGTGTGTGACAAAAAACCAGAGACCCCTCTATCTATCACTGTTACAAAGACATTTATTTCTGCCTTACTGTATTGGAAATAGAAATACTAGAAGGACTAGAACAATCCCTTCATTGTTTAAATCCTAGCAATTTTAGGGGGCTGCTGTCTATGGTTAGGGTTAGTGTTTACTGTATATCCCTGCAACCTTTTTACATTTTGTGAAGTTACAGCAACATAGTTCAATCTATCTTGGTTGGGAATTTATGTGATATACCAACATAAATTACTGTGTAATTATTACGTGGTTTGAAAATCAAACGTGGTTTTATGTTATTTTATTTTCCCACAAATGAAAATCAGAGAAAAGGAGGCAGTCATTTGTATTGATCTACCCTGAATCAATACTTTGTACAGCACACTTTCACTGCAGTTATATCTCCAATTCTGTTAAGTACAGTATGTTGACAACAGCTTCACGTCTTTCAACAGATTCTCAGATTGATATATGTCTTGACTTGGAATGGCCCATAATAGCATGTGGATATTTTTTGAAATTAACAATTTCATTGTAATATTGGCTTAATGTTGAGTGATTTTTCTTGTGGGAGGTAAATAAAGCTTCTAAAAAGCTTTCTTTCAGAATAGGAGCAAAACCCAATCCATCTACCTGTCAAATCTGACCAGAGTTCCCTGTCTCTTTTGAAAAAAAAAACATTCCAATAGCATGATGCTGCCATCTCCATGCTTTATGGAGGGTGTGGTTTGCTCAGCTTGATGTACAATGTTAGTTTTTTATAGTATTTTGCATGTATGTCATTAAGTTCAGTGTTGGTCTTATTTGACCAAAGCACCTTGGACTTTTTATGGTTTTCTATCAACTGTTCTTTTCATTCCATTTTTCTATTAGGATCATATTTGTGAAGATGATAACTAATACTTGTCCTGTCTCCTGTTTTCTGGTGTGGTCCATGGTATTCATGATACTTTTTGTTCACTAATGTTCTCTAGCAAGCCTCTAAACCCTTCACTGACCAACTCTATTTATATAGAGATTAATGTACATACAGGTCGAGATTGTACATTTGATGACCTCTGAGGCCCTGTCCACATTAGGCCAATTAAGTGCTTAAACAAATAAATATTTTATCAATTCGCTGTCTCGGCCACACTAGCCCATTGTTTAAGGTTCCCCTCCCGGATATTTTTTTACACGGGTAATTGGGCCGTTTATTTCTTAAATCTCTGGCTCTTGGATTGGTGTGGATTCGATAGGCGTTTAAGAACTGAGTTCGGTAAGGAGGTGACACCAGAAAACCTGCGCCACAGCCAGTTTAATAACAACTGCTTTGTGTGTGTGTGAACAAGTATAAGGTTAGGTGGGATATACCCTGTATAACCTTAGCCGTGTTAGTGTAGAAGCAACCTGAAGGTGATTGATTGCACTGGGTTTTTTGTTTGAAGTATCAGAGAAAGTGAAGTTGAATAAAAATGCATGGCACACTTTTCAGATTTATATATGTAACTTTTAAAAGCTTCTCCTTTTTTCTTTCAGAATCATGCTCCTGACTTGCGTCGGCCTATCACATACAATCACAATAAAAATGGAAGTCTATGGTTTTAATGTGTTAAAATGCAAAAGACATTTGAGGGATGTAAATACTATTGTCAGGCCCATCGGCATATGCAAGTGCATACCCAACAGAGCTAAATTAAAGTACGAAATCTATTAAATATTTTTCACAATAATTCTCTGGTCTGTGTGTGCAAATCAGTGTGTGCGTGTGTTGACTCATCCTATCTTCTAATTACTTGCTAACATCATCATTGCTTCAGAGGTATGCTCCATGTCATTCTTATTTCCTTTTTTTCCCGAAACAGTTCACAAATATTTGTCATTCTTGTCTGCGCTCATTGTATTGCAATGGCTTTATCATGTACATTTGAAAAGAAAAACATTTTTAATTGAACTAACCAGATCACTCTTCATAACACAGCTGTAAAATTGAATTCATTTTCCAGTTTATGGACATGCAATGTAGCTCTGCTGATTAACAACTATGACATTGAATTCATTTATTTGAATTCATTCAGTTATTTTTTAAACAGTAAAACTTATTAGGGGTTTTGGACTAGTGCCTTTTTACTCTGATTTGCTTATGTACAGTTTACGTCAGAAGTCATCCGCCTATACTGAACATATATATATCAAATCTAGATTCTTTTGGGAGTGGACTGGAAGTGCAACATACAACTTTAACGTCATGGTGAAAATAGGAATTGGGGTGTAAATTGGAATTTATTGTGGATTTTCTATCATTCACACAGTGAGAACTAAACCTAGAAGGTTGAGTGCACAAGTACAACGCCACAATTTTTGATACAATGTTCCTCACAAGTGCATAGTATCTGTAGTCACCAGTAAGGTTATGGCATAATTCTGGATAGATGTTTGACCAGTCTTTATGTTAGACTTTGTAGAGTTAAATTGGCTTTAATAGACTACCTATTAAACTTATTTCATAGAGTTGAGGGCCAAGCATATTCCATAAGCTTGTTTGGAATGACTGTCTTGTTGAACACAGATTTTTGCCAAGGTGTTCGACATCTGACCCAAACTCTTACCCACAGAGGAATGTAAACTGAAATAAATATTTAAGGGCAGCCCGGAAACTGCACACCCTCAGGCCTGTCATAACCTAAGGTTTGCCATATACTAGTTTTAGTGTCTACTGTGATAAATAATTACCATTACCATGGACCCAGAATGTGCTGTCTGAAAAATAGGGGTGTACCCTACCTCTCAACCAATGAAAGCTAACAATAGGCTCAACAATCCCTGATTCTCTGTAGTATGTTCACGCTGAAAAGAGAATGCTTGAAATGTTTCTTTAAAAGCTCAAGTGTGTCTGTAAAATAAAACAGTAAGTTTTAATAATAATTCTACAGTGAATCTTACTGATCAGGTCTCTGAATAGTGGTTGCTATAATAGAAATTCAGATGGTCCTGTTTAGGTCAGTGTAGTATTTTTGGCTACCTGTCCTTCAGTGTTTTGACTTCATCCTCACAATTAGTGTTTTACTCTTTTTTTGCAGGGGGGACTCATTGCCCTTCTCCTTCTAATTCTTCTCTTCACCCTTGTCCTGTATACTCGACACCGATGGTGCAAGCGTCGCCGTATCCCGCAAAAAAGTGCCAGCACAGAAGCCACTCATGAGATCCACTACATCCCCTCTGTCCTGCTCGGTCCGCAGGGCCGTGACAGCTACCGGGGCTCCCGGGGCACTCACCAGCATGGCAGCTCTGTCATTGGAATGCCCATTCGCGAGACTCCCATTCTTGATGATTACGACTGTGATGAAGAGGATGGAGTTGGACACTCACTCAACTCCACACCCAACCAGCTTCACAATAAGTTCAACGATGGGAAGGTTCTGGATGAATATGGAGTTAATGTTAGCATTGGAGGACATGCAGATATAATGTGCAAGGATGACAATATCAAACACAACTTTGAGAAAAAAGGTTAGTTTTTCAAAAATATTTTTCTTGAAATATAAACCACAGTTATGACAATTTAAATTCCATTTAAAGTCAAAATTATACAAATCCCTGGCAGATTTACCAACACGTTTCTTCTGACAGGAAGTAACATTTTGGAGTATCCCAGCCCAAGTCCCGACTTGAATCAGTCAGTAAATCTGTGGAGGGAGCAAAAGATTAGGACCATGGCAAGGATGCCTTTAAACCTCAAAGACCTAAAAGTCAAATAAACTTTTAAAT